>ML787710.1:355041-370517 GCA_009831015.1 Picea engelmannii | reverse complement strand
CGTTCCTAGAGCCTTTCTGTCAAGAATCTCCCATTCTTCGTCCTTCATGGCCGCCGGCTTCTTTGCTACTCCACTCAATGGTAGGAATAGATCCTTCTGATATAAATAGTCTTCCATCTGCATCTTTCATAACTGGTAGTTTTAGCCGTTAAATTTCTCGACCCTAAACATTCCATCTTCCGACATTGCTCCCACTCGAACCACGAACCCTCTTTTCCTGCGAGTTACCTTACGCTCTGATACCAGTTGTTAGAAAAACAGGACCGCAGAGCAATAAAATAAAACAAATGCAGAAACAAAACACAGAAGACACACAATACAAGAGAGACACAGATTTACATGGTTCACCCAGTGTGGGCTACGTCCACCAGAGAAATTTCCGGGTCCTTCCTTTATTATTATCCAGCAAATGAAGGGATACAACCTACAGTAAAACCCGCTACAACTTCCTCTTCTTTCTCTCACAGTCTCCTCTCTCAGAATACAATATTCACCATCATCCATAGCCGCAATACATTTCCCTCATAAAAGAGGGTTGCCTTCTAGGGCAAAAAACCCTAACATAATCTCTACCGTTAGATCTGCGACCTTATAATGAACGGTCCAGATTTATAATGAAATTACAATATACTTTTATAAGGCAATTTTTGCTTTGGGGGCTTCTCCCCCGAACCCCCGCTGGGGGCCCACTTTCCCCCAGATCCCCCAACCGGGGGGATAGGCCCCCCGGACCCCGCAAAGGGGGTACCCCCCCTCTGCACTCCCCCGCGTGGAAGAGTGTACATACTTCTGGGGTGTAAATACTTCATGGGCTATAAAAATGGCTGAAAGCAAGGACCTATGAATCAGGAAGATAATCAGGCTCCACAACCAACACATACAACATCAGGTGGCTTGGCCAAGGATGAGATCTTCATTTCATCTAGTAGTGTTGATTGTCATACAACATCCAACCCTTCAAGAATGAGGTATTATGTGATGTTGTCGCACTAGATTTCTGTGATGTTCTCTTGGGCCAGCCATATATGTGGAGACGCCATGCTGTTTATGAGTCTCGACCCCTTAGTGCCATTGTTTATCTAGGGGTTCATGTCTAAATAATTCCATAGGTAGTTCTGACTATTATTCCACCTAAACAGTGCCACAAGGTAGTATCTCATACTGCAAGATTTAGCTTCTTCACAATTTGTTCAAAAGGGAAACAGAAGGACACTACAGCCACTACAACCTCACCCCAAGCACCTTCTATCCAATAGAAGTAGGTCGACAAGGTTGCAACAAAGTGAAAATATTCCTACTGTGCACCATCCTCTCGTGTAGCTCAACTTGTTGAACAGCCTTAGCCTCAACAAGTTTGTGACAAACTTCCACAAACTGAGTAGCGCAACGTCTTCAAAAAGGAAAGCAACTCACTAAGATTCAGACTCAACAAACGTTTTTCCCTCTCCCATGGGCACTCAATGTAATGGATACCATTCATTCCTAAGGAGGGAGGATTGATCTAGGTGGATATCGGTGGCCACCCACATTTTCCAACTGGCTCAAAACAATTTTCTGGCAATTTTGGTAATTTACTATTTTTAGCAGTTTTTAACTTCCGGGGCCATTTTGAGGCCCTAAAAGACGTTTTTTGATAAACAACGAGAAACATGGAAGTTCCTTCAATATTTCCCCCGAAATGAATCTCCTCGATGATACCTTTCCAATGGGCTATCATTCTCCTAAAACAAAGATCGTATGCAAAATTTACAACCCTGGGAAGTTGATGTAATAACTTACCCAAACGGGGCCCACATGATGTTTGGCGCTTCATCTCCTAGGGTTAGGTTTTTGGATGTCTAGGGTTTTTGGCATTCCTGTTTATTGTAAAAAGGCCTTCAGAGCCTCATTATAATCATCTTCTTTTGAATGCGACTAGCTGTCACATATCTTCTCAGAGATAAGCTGTCACCATTCTAACGAGTCTTTCACTCTGTATTTTTACAGTCTATGTACATTTATTTCATTAATAGAAATCATGTATTACTCTATATCTGTGTTTATGGTTGCATCTCTCATACATTTATGTTATATTATTGAATATCTGTGATATCTCTATGCATTTCTTTATTATATCTCTGCTCTCATTTCGTGTCAAAAATAATCTGGATCAGTGGTTCCAAAAGTAATAAAAAAGATAAAAGTCCAAAAAATGAAGAAAAGGAGCTAGTTCTAGAGTGAAATGGGCTAAAATGAAGCCATATATGGAGTAAAAAGGAGTTTTTTTACCTCATTTTAACTATTTACTTTGTGAAGACTTGGAGAGCCCTTTCCTTTCTAAAATTTGGAGCGACAATTACAAATATTGGAGCCATAGATATTGCAAATTTCATCCACCAAGTAAGAGGTTCGATCCCAACCTAGAAAACCCATGTTTTATTTTTTAATTTCATTCATTTTTTGGTTGTGGCAAACCACAAATTTTTTCGAGAGTGCATGGTCGCGGTTGGGCTTCTTTTGCGGGGCAACTGAAGAGTGCGATCATTTTTTTTTGTGTAGGAGAGGGAAGTCTATTGCTCCCAAGATATAGCCATGGATCGACCAAGAAAGATGGTAACAATTGGTTGATCTGTGGTCCTAAGAGGGGCACTACTGAGCGATATGGCTGTGATTGGTCACTCTGTCCGCCAAAGAGGGGTGTGACCGAGTGGATGTTTTCCATTTTTGTAAAGTTTTTCATGAATTTTCTTTGATGATTGGGTTATTAAAAAAAATCTTGATGTCTATGGTAGGTGTGGGAACAATGTTGGAGTGGAGGGAACATGAGAATGAATTGAATGACAATGTTTCTATGGATGATCCTCCCAATCTGGATGCTTTGTGGAATTGCGGTTGTTGAATTTTTTCTTATGTCAAAACATGCGGGCCCAACCTATTATGCTACAAACTTTGGTTAATATATGGGATCGAGAAAGGAAACACTTCATTGTACGGGATCAAATATTTACATTAGAGATGGAAGATATGTACTTCCTAATGGGATTGTCTCGTTGTGGTGCTACAATGGTTCTGGTGGGTGGAAAAAGAGGAGGTTAATATCGAGAAGATGATTATGTGGTGCGGTATTGTCACCATAGGACACAAAAGAGCAACAATAAGCTTCCAATTAGGTAGTTGATAGACATTATCTTATGCATTATATTTTTCACAATTACATGGGCGAAAATGGGGCCTCACTTGGCTTGAAGGATCCAGATGTATTATACATTGATTTGTTTATCTCCCATGGTGTCCAATTGGTGTGCAGTGGTACTAGAAAATATGAAAGAGCAATTGACCAAATGCAGGTTGGGACGACAAAAACAATTTGGCTATGGATCCATATTGTTATGTTTCTTATTTGAGCATGTGTCAACATCATGTTCATGGGATGCAATGCCAGAAGCTAGGTTCAGGGATCTAGTGATGAAGAAATGGACACATATGATGTCTCGAATCAAGGGGGACCACAATTTCAGTTTGAAGAAAATCATTTCCGATGGTGGGTGATCCAGGTGGATATTAGTGGCCACCCACCTATTCCAAATTCCAACTACCTCATCATGAAATTTTTCAGTTCAACGTGTTTCTCTGTAATGGGAACATTTCTTTGTAATTGTGGGTTTTGAACTTACAGGGCTATCCTAAATCCCTACACAACATCGAGGTGGATATTGGTGGCTTCTCACCTATTCCAACTGACTTAGTTTGGAAGTTTTCATGTCAGTACATATTTATGTACTTCTAGGTCCATTTTGGGGCTCTAAACAATGTTTTCTCGGATTGCCACATTCAAACTATATATGGAGTCAGTGTTTGATGGAATAATGCATATTTCTTGAAAATACCTTTCCAATAGGATATCACGTGCCTAAAACAAAGATCGTATGCAAAAGTTATGACCCTAGGAAGTTAATGTACTAAATTACTGCAACGAGGCCCACATGACTTTTGGCGCTTCATCTCCTAGGGTTAGGTTTTTGGATGTCTAGGGTTTTGGAATTCATGTTTATCATAAAAAGGCCTTCAAATCCTCATTGTAATCATATTATTTCGAATGAGCATAGTCGTCACATATCTTTTCAAAGATAAAGTTGCCACCATTCTAGCGATTCTTGCACTCTGTATTTTTATAGTCTCTGTACATTTCTTTCATTAATAGAAATAATGCATTCTTGTATTTCTCTATTTATGGAAACGTTTATGTGTATTTCATTGTAATATATCTACTTTCATTTCATTTCAAAAATAATCTGGATCAGTGGTATCATACCAAGATGATCTTGATCATTTTTCAGTGCATGTCCCCAATGAGGTACGAGTATAGCAAGTTGGGTCTTGGGCTTGTGTCTCTTGAGGAAAGTTGCTCTCGCATGCCCAAGAAACCCTCTATGGTAGTGGAAAAAAAATGGCAAAGAAAAAGATTATATTAACATGTTGTTTGAGAAAGATATCATGCGACAGAGGGACGAAATGATGGAGAATATTTCCCATATCCTTCAATGTCTGTTGATAACAAGAGGTTCATATTCATCAAGAGGCCACTTTGGAGGAACCTCTCCCTTCAAGGTACAATTTAGTTTTTATATTCCCGTATTTGAAGGTCAGATATATACGAATGCCTTAGAAAAATGGTTGAATTTTCTAGAAGGTTATTTCTATGTTCATAATTTTTTCGATAGGGAAAAGATCACCTTCACACTCCTTAAGGATCTCCCCCATGTAAGACATTGGTGGGAAACTTACAGGGAGAAAATTTCCATAGAGGAATCTAGAATATATGGGGCCAATCCCACTTGGGATTTTTTTGTGGATGTGGTCAAGGAACAATACCACCCTATTGATAATTATGAATACCATTACATGAGATGGACCACACTGTGGCAGCAAAAGAGGCAAACAATGTTGAAGTTCACAAATACTTTCCATACCTTGCGCACCAAGATGGGTATCAAATACTCTAAGTGGCATCTGGTTCTAAAATATAGTGGGGATCTACATAGGTACATCCAAACCGAAATGGATTTCCTAAACATCTCATCATTGGGATTTCCCTATCAATATGCTATCAAAATTTAGCAGAAATTTAGGCACCGGGACAAATGGGAATTTGGGTCTACAAATATGAAACAACCAAAGCATGGTAAAGACAACCCTAACCAAAATCGCTCCGATGACCAGGCCAAGAAACAGGAAAATAAGGGTAAAGGAAAGACGAATAATGACACTAGGAAGTGGTGCGACTTCCACAAAATTCCCTAGGACAACACTGATGAATGTCACTCGAAACAGTCATTGGTGGCCGAGGTAAAAGACAAGGATCCAAACCCTGATTCAAAATCTGATTGATAAAATATTGAAAACAAACAAATCATCAACGTAGAACCTACTACTACTGTCGTGACTGCAAAAAATTAAACAGAAGAATCGGTAGATCCTAAAGAGTAGGAGTGCCTCTTCCATTCACATATATGGGATGTGAAGGGGACCCAGTTGCATTTCATTGTTGATAGTAGTAGCTATAAGAACCTCATCTCAACTGAGGTCATAAAATAGTTGGGGTTATTGACAACATCACACCCGCAACCATACAACATCAGGTGGCTTCGCTAGGGACGAGATCTCCCTGTCAGCCAACAATGCCACTTGTCCTATGGCATCTCTCCCTTCAAGGATGAGGTAGTGTGTGATGTTTCCCCTATTGATGTCTGTGATGTTTTTTTGGGCTAACTATATATGTGTAAATGTCAATTTGTTTATGATTCTCGACCTCATAGCGTAATTATTACTCTTGGGGGTCATCTCTATAGGATACCAAAGGTAATTTTGACTATTGTTCCACCAAAAACGTTCCGTAAGGTAATATCTCATAAATAAAAATTAATCCTCTTCACATTCTATTCAAAGGATGCACAAAAGGAAACTACAACCACTGCAACGTCAACACTTTCTATCCAGAAGAAGCATATTGTGGAAGAGAAAGAATATATTATTTCTTCACTGACAATGGTTCCTACAAAATGCCTCATCAAGTCTAGAGACAACAGGTTGGTGGAACAAATTCAACCCTGTCAACAACAGGTTTGTGACAACCTTGCAGAGACCAAACAATGCAACTTCTCCAAAAAGGCATGCAACTCACCAAGATTCAGATTCAAAAAACTCTTTCCCCTCTTCCATAGCCACTCAATGCAATGGAGACCATTGATTCCTAAGGGGGGAGTATTGATCTAGGTGGATATTGGTGGCCACCCACTTGTTCCAAATTTCAACTGTCTCATCTTGACAATTTTTAGTTCTACGCGTTTCTCTGTAATGGGGCCATTTCTTTGTAATTGTGGGTTATGCACTTAAGGGGTTGTATTGAATCCATACACAACATCTAGGTGGATATTGGTGGCCAACCACCTATTCTAACTGGCTTATTTCATAATTTTTCATGTTAGTACATCTTTTTGTACTTCCAAGGCCATTTTAGGGCTCTAAACAGTGTTTTCTTGGATTTCCATAGTCAAACTATAGACAAAGTTAGATTTTGATGGTATAATGTGTATTTCTCACAAAGACCTTTCCAACGGGATATCACGTGCCTAAAATGGAGATCGTATGAAAAAGTTACAACCCTGGGAAGTTAATGTACTAACTTACCCCCACGGGACCCACATGAATTTGGGACTTCATCTCATAGGGTTAGGTCTTTGGATGTATATGGTTTTTGCATTCATGTTTATCATAAAAAGGCCTTAAGAGCCTAATTGTAATCATATTATTGTGAATGAGCATAGACGTCACATCTCTTCTCAGAGCTAAAGTTGCCACCATTCTAGTCAGTCTTGCACTCTGTATTTTTACTGTCTCTGTATATTTCTTTCATTAATAGAGATCATTTATTTCTTTATTTCTCTATTTTTGGCAATTTGTATGTGTATTTCATTGTAATATATCTTCTTTAATTTTGTTCCGAAAATAATATGGATTAGTTGTATCAGAGCAAGCTGCTCTCGATCGTTTTTTAGTACATGTCCTCGATGAGGACCGAGTGTAGAAAGTTGGGTCTTGATCTTATCTCTCTTGAGGAAAATCACTCTCACACACCCAATAAATCCTCTATGAAAGAATACAAGAAAAATGACAGAGAAAAAGATTCTATGAACCTACTGCTTGAGAAATCTCTCACGCAATAGAGGGACAAAATGATGGAGAATGTTTACCAAATCCTTCAATGCCTGCCGATAACAATAGGCACATCTTCATCAAGCGACCACTTTGGAGGAACCTCTCCATTCAAGGTACAAGTTAATTTTGATATTCTCGTATTTGAAGGTCAAATAGATGCATATGCCTTAACAAAATGGTTGAATCTACTAGAAGGTTATTTCTCTATTCACAATTTTTTGGATAGGGAAAAGATTACCTTCACACTCTTCAAGGCTCTCCCTGATGTCAAACATTGGTGGGAAACTTACGGGGAGAAAATTTCCCTAGAGGAATCTGGAATATATGGGGTTGAGCCCACTTGGGATTTTTTTTGGATGTGGTCAAGGAACAATACTACCCTATTGAAAACTATGAAGACAAGTACATGATATGGAAGACACTGTGGCAAGAGAAGACCTAAAAAATGTTGTAGTTCACAAATACTTTCCATACCTTGCACACCAAGTTGGGTATCAAAGACTCTGAGAAACATCTTGTTGTGAAATATCATGGGGCTCTATATAGGTACATCGAAACCAAAATGGATTTTGTAAACATCTCATCATTGGGAGTTGCCTATCGATATGTTGTCAAAATCGAGCATAAATTTAGGCACCAGAACAAATGGGAGTTTAGGTATGCAAATCCGCAACAACCAAAGCATGGTAAAGATGACCCTAACCAACATCCTTCCAACAACCAGTCCAAGACACACGAAAATAAGGGAAAAGGAAATATGAATAATGACACTGGGAAGTGGTGCAACTTCTAAAAAATCCTCGGGCACAACACCGATGAATGTCACTCGAAATAGTCATTGGTGGCTGAGGGAAAAGACAAGTAGACAAACCCTGATTTAGAATCTGATCCAAAAAATATTGAAAACGGGAAGGTCAGCGACGTATACCCTACTACTACTTTCGTGATCGCAACAATTGAACTAGAAGAACCAATAGATCCTGAAGAGGGGGAGGGCATCTTCCATTTACAGTTGTGGGCCATGAAGGGGACCTCGTTGCATTTCATTGTTGATAGTGATATCCAGAAGAACCTCATCTCAACTCAGGTCGTCAAATAGTTAGGGTTGTCGACAACACCACACCCACAACCATACAACATTGGGTGGATTCACTAGGGACACAATCACCGTGTCAGCCAACAATGCCACCTTTTTTATGGCATCCAACCCTTCAAGGATGAGGTAGTGTGTGATGTTGTCGCTATTGATGTTTGTTATGTTGTTTTGGGCCAACCATATATTAGGAAATGTCATTTTGTTTATGAGTCTCAACCCCATAGTTGTATTATTACTCTGGGGGGTCAGCTCTACAGGATACCAGAGGTAGTTCCAACTATTGTTCCACCAAAATAGTGTCGCAAGGTAATCTCTCATACTGAAAAATTCATCCTCTTCATAGTCTATGCACAAAAGGCCACTACAACCACTGAAACCTCAACACCTTCTATCCAATAGAAGCATATTGTATAAGAGAAATAAAATATTATTTCTTCACCTACAATGGTGCCTACAAAATTCCCCATCTAGCCAAGAGACAATAGGTTGGTGGAACAGATTCAACCCCACCAGCAACAGGTTCATGACAACCTTTCACAGACCAAGCAACGTAACTTCTCCAACAAGGAATGAAACTCACCAAGATTCATATTCATAAAATTATTTCCCCTCTTCCTTAAGAACTCAATGCAATGAAAACCATTTCTTCCTAAGGGGAGAAGAATGATCCAAGTGGATATTGGTGGCCACCCACCTATTCCAAATTCCAACCAGGTCATCTTGAAAGTTTTCAGTTCAACATTTTTATTTGTAATGGGGATATTTATTTTTAATTGTGGGTTCTGCACTTACAGGTATGTCATGATTCCCTACACAACATCCAGGTGGATATTGGTGTCCACCCACCTATTCCAACTAGATTGTTTTGGAAGTTTTCATGTCTGTACATATTCCTGTACTTCGAGAGCCATTTTGGGGCTCTAAACAGTGTTATGTTGGATTTACATTGTCAAACTGTAGACAATGTCAGAGTTTTATGGAATAATGCGTATTTATCTAAAGGAACTTTCCAACGGGATATAACGTGCCTAAAATGAAGATCATATGAAAAATTTATGACCCCGAGAAGTTAATGTACTAACTTACCCCAACAGGACCCACATGAATTTTGGCGCTTCATCTCCTAGGATTAGGTTTTTGGATGTCTAGGGTGTTAGGACTCTGTAATTTTTCCAAGGATGTGGAGGAAATCAATTAGGTAACGTCAAACCACTTGGAGTTCTGGATCTATCCCTCCAAGACTCATAGATGGCTCTCTCTGTCTAATCTAGCTTTGTTTGCAGGGAATTTTAGGCTAGTTATTACTATACAGAGGTTTGGTTTTTTAAATGGTCTGGTTGGAAAAGCAAGGTAAAAACCATTGGGCAATGGATTCACAGCTCAAAATTCATCAAAGCCAGGTCATAACAAGCTAATATGGAAGGGAAAGGTAGGCAAATCCATTGGATCTTCAAGATTTAATGCATGGAAAGTTGGAGCAGATTAAGAAATCCAATTAAACACAGAGAAACTGAGAATTCTGAGATTTATCTTCAGTGGAAAAAATTGATATTTCTTTAAACCAGAACAAGGTGTTTTAAAATAAATCCTGAACTTGATTCTCTTTAAAACAATAGAGAAAAGAAATACATATGGAAACAGAGAAAACATAATTACATTGAGAAACACTTCACCAATGAAACTGACACAAGAATCTTGTGATTCTGCAACTGTGTTAATGAAATTTGACCCATGGAGGCTCTATGAGGTCTTTACAAAATTAGTTTCATCCTCCTAACATTTCCCAACTAATCAACCCCTGATACTTCAAAATTAGAAGTATTTATAGATTATTTACAATGATCCTGTCATTAATGAGCAGGATTGAATTTAAGAAAATCTAAACCAATTCGATTTCGGATTACCAAGAAATAGAGATAATTGATATTCATTCAAAGATCCGATGTTGTTTTTATGGGATATGTGGGTGATCTTTCCCTTTGAATTCCCTCTCTTTCCCATCTGTCCTTTGACTTTTCTGCCTTTTGAATTTCTGAAAAATATGGTCCCGTGGAGTCTTCATTTCTCCCAATATGAGATGTTTGTGTAAAAACAAGGGGAGGTTTTTTTATATGAGCTTTTTCTAAACAAAATGGTGTTTCATTTTTTTCGAATTCATCTCCATCTCTCTGAAAAAGATGCCATAAGATCATGACCAAAACAAGAAAAAAAGGAATCTTGAAAAATAGGACTCAAAGATGGCTTCGATTATCCCAATTACTGACACCTGTGTAAATTCAAGGAATGGTTATTGTTCTTCATCCTGTGATGAACAAAAACCTCTCTTTGATTTTAAAAATTCATTCCCGTTATCCCAGGATCGCTCTGGGAAGACGATCTGTTGAATTGTGCCAAAAAATGCTTTTTATTTTTGGGAAGGCAATTTTGGAGGAAGAAAGTCATTTTCGGACCCCCCTCAGGTGGTAAGTGGTAATAGGGGTGGGGGGTGTTCCGCATTCACCATATGGTGACATATGTCCCAGGAAAACCACTTACTCAGACCCCCCTTTTGGTTGAGTGACGAAAGGGGGGTCCGAGTTATATGGAAAAGTCGTGGGTTATAAAAACTTAGGATAGTTTAGTTTTTTTATATTATTTGTTTGTTTTTTGTTTTGTTTTTTTTCATTTTTTTTTTCATTTTTCATTTTTGTTATTTGTATGTTTTATTTAATTTATTTTTTAATTTATGTGTTTTATGATTTATCTTATTATTTAACTTATTATATGTACTATTTTTATATGTTTTATATTTATTTTATTTTTTAACTTTTATATTTTATATTTTATTTAATATTTAATTCTAAAATACTAACCTAATTACTAACTTAAACAAACTAACTTAATTACTAATTACTAATTAATTACTAATTAATCTATTTATTTATTTATTATTAATTATCTTATTAAAATAATCTAATTAAAATAATCTAATTAAAATAACTTTAATAGGCTAATTACCATTAAAAAAGTCACTAACCATTTATTATTAGCCTAATGTTTTTTATCCTAAGTTTGTATGTTCATGTAGGGACGAAAATGGTGGAGGGGTGAAAAAATGGAGGACAAGGGCATGAAGGTTGCAGTAGGGTGATGAAGGATTGGGCGAAATGGATGGAGGGGAAAATGAATCAATTGAGCCCAACAAGTTAGATGTCTTCATCACAAGAGCAATGCCAAATAAACAACTGAAGAATAAAGTTACCTATGATTATAGTACCCCAAGATAGGATCCACCTGGGGATGGAAACTCTTTCAGGAGATGAAAAGAACCATTGAACTATGAACATGTAGACCAGTGCTTTATCCATTGGGTTGATCCCAAAACTTTATTCTGCAACGTGTAACTATTCTAATCTTTCAACTGAAACCAAACCAAACTGAATAATGAAATTTGAAATTGAATAATTATTGAAATGGATGCACAAAGAGATGATCTTATTTGCACACTACTACCTACCCTACACTGCTGAAAATCATGTTGAATCAAACAATAAAAAATTGCCAATGAATCCAGTCAAGTAGCTGCTGAAAAAAGTGGATTTCTTGATTGCTTGTCAGCACAATCAAAAGGACAAATTGACCTTTTGTCCACAGAGTCAAAACTGCAAAGTGTAATGGCCATTGTTGAAAACATGATTGATCTTTCATGATGAAAAAATATTCCATGTAGTCTGCTATGGGATTAGGAAAGACACGACCTATTTCTTGACTTTCAACAAATTTATGGTCATAATTGGGTATGACACATAAGCCTTTTACATCATGATATAGTTCTTGAGATGGCTGCAATTTTTTTGCTGAACTTTGAAATGAAACTCTTATTGAAACAAACCATGAAAGAGACTGCCTAATCATGTCTATATCATAACTTATTTTAAGCTTGTAACTGGCGAATGAACCATGAATTGGACAACACAAATCATCCAACACATCATATATTGGATCCTGTAGAAATTGAGATGACTACTTCATTGGTTCCAATACAAATTCTTGATTTTTTGTGTGCTTATCCTCCATCACATGATTAAATTTTTTCTTCCAAAAATGAAATGAATTGAAGGTTAATGGTATAGAGTTATAATGCATTAATTCATATTATGTCTCAGGCTCTAAGATTTGGCATGGAATTTGAAAATCAATGTAGCTCAAGGGCTGCAATTCTGTGTCTAGAAAAGATTGCATATCATCAATGACATATTCAATTGAGTGATCATAACATTCCTCATCTTGTTTATAATTTTCTCTTAGAATTTGAAATGAAGAGAAACATATAGGTAAAGTCTTTCCACTTACTCTGAATTTTTCTTCATTTTGCTCATTGTTGTCATAATCACTATGCACGAGCTGACTGTCATGTTTGAATTGCAACTGATCTTCTTCCCCCGAACAATATGTTGTTGATGGTTTTTAAGAATTCACCTTGGTGTAATCCTCATCATAGTTATCATACTTGAGTATATCATCCATGAAAGAAATTTCATCAAACATACACATCATATCCGTTGATTTCTCTTCTACAAGCTGAGTTGGAGTTTCATCTTTGACTATGTTGTGAATTGAATACATGAAATGATCATTTTCCAATCCATAATACCAAGGGTGAGCTACAAAGTTTTTAGGAATAGTGACCCTTTCTTTCTCTGTAACCAATGGAATAGGATATCCTTGAACAACAAGTTCATTTCCCATGATGATTTTCTACATCATTGCTTTCATTGTGCTAGCTAGAATGTCCAGTTTAGCTTCTGAAGATTTCAACTGCTCCTTTGTTGTTTTCTTCCTTTCTTATGCCTTGATCTTTGACCTTTTGATCAACAAATTTGCTTCCACACTAATTGCACTGTCCTACATCTCCTTGAGTGTAGTATTGTTCCTTTCTCTTAGTTGAAATTCCATCTCCAGGTCAAAGGCATCTCGGTAGTGTAAAAGAGATAAACCAGGAGGTGGTCTTATATCAACAGGCATGGAATTGTAAAATTGATAGAATCTGGCTGAAAATCATTACATTGTCTCTCCTGGATGTCTTTTCAAATGATCATACTCTTCTAGAATGAGGAAAATATTTCTCTTGATCTCCCATTTATTAAGGAATATGTTTACAAACTACTGAAGATTGGGAATGCTTGCATCTGCCAAACGTTTGAACCATTCATTAGCTCTAGCTTGCAAAGATAAAGAAAAAAACCTAATGTAGACATCATCTTCCTCAACCTCAAAAGGTTCAAGATAATTTTCAAAACCTTGTATGTGTTTTTCAGATGTGATATTACTATGTTCTCCATTTAATCTAGGAAGATGTTTGTAATAATTGGCAGGGAAATCATGGAGTATAGGGGGTAAGACAAGAGGCTTGTATCTATCTGGAATATTTACAGGTGTAGGAGTATGTATAAGGACTATGAAACTAGGCATGATCTCTTGAGACTCCTTTGTTTGAATTTGATCAACATGGGTTTCAACAATATGCTCTTGGCCAGATTCACAAAAAGAGAGGAAATAATTAAAAATAAAACCTATTATGTCTTTGATGAAATTCCAACTTAAATACCTGATCTTTTTAGATGGTATGGTCATGTTTCAAGTTCTTCTTGCAGTGGAGACTTTGAATTGGAATTGATTTGGAGATGATTGGAGTCATCAGACAGATGATTCATCATTTTTGTGTCTAATCAATGTCCACCATTAGTCATCAGATCTTGAACTTGATATACTTTTTGAGCAACAATCCCTAGTATGGTCGCCACTATGTTATCACTCTGTAATTTTCCCAAGGCTGTGGAGGAAATCACTGAAGTAACATCAAACCAATTGGAGTCCTGGATCTAGCCCTCCAAGACTCAAAGAGGGCTCTCTCTGTCTAATCTAGCTTTGTTTGCTAGGAATTTTAGGCTAGTTATTATTGTACAAAGGTTTTGTTTTTTAAATGGTTTGGTTGAAAAATCAAGGGAAAAACCATTGGGCAATGGAGTCACAACTCAGAATGGATCAAAGCTAGGTCATAACAGGCTAATATGGCAGGGAAAGGTAGTAAAATCCATTGGATCTTCAAGATTTAATGCATGGAAATATGGAGCAAATTAAGAAATCCAATTAAACACAGAGAAACTAAGAATCTTCAGTGGAAAACATTGATATTTATTTAAACTGGAACATGGTGTTTTAAAACAAATCCTGAACATATGGAAACAGAGAAAACATAATTACAATGAGAAACACTTCAGCAATGAAACTGACACAAGAATCATGTGATTCTGCGACTCATGGATATAATAGGTCCCAACTAATCAACCCCTAGTACTTCGAAATTAGAAGTATTTATAGATTATTTACAATGATCCTGTCTTTAATGAGCAGGATTGAATTTAAGAAAATCTAAACCAATTCGATTTTGGATTACAAAGAAATAGGTATCATTGAGATTGATTCAGAGATCCGTTGTCATTTTGATGGGATCTTTGGGTGATCTATGCCTTTGAATTCGCTCTCTTTCCCATCTATCCTTTGACTTTTCTGCCTCTTGAATTTGTGAAAAATATGGTCCCGTTGAGTCTTAATTTCTGCCAATATGAGATGTTTGTGTAAAAACAGGGGGAATTTTTGGTATATGAGCTTGTGCTGAACATAAACCTCTTTCATTTTTTCCTAATTCATCTCCATCTCTCTGAAACAGTTGCCGCAAGATCGTGACCAAAACTGGAAAAAAAGGAAACCTGAAAAATAGGGCTCAGAGATGGCTTTGATTTTCCTAACTTTTGACACTTGTGTAAATTATGGGAGAGGTTATTGTTCTTCAACCCGTGATGAACAAAAACCTCTATCATATTTTCAAAATTCATTCCTGTTAGCCCGAGATCGCTCTCGGAAGACAATGTTTTGAATTGTGCCAAAAAACGGTTTTTATTTTTGGGAAGGCAATTTTGGAGGAGGAAAGGTGGTTTTGAGACCCACCAGGGTGGTAACTGGTAATAGGGGGGGCGGTCCAAGTTCACCATATGGTGACATGTGTCCTTGGAAAACCACTTACTCGAACCCCCTTTTGGTTGAGTGATGTAAGGGGGGGGGGTTCGAGTTATATGGAAAAGTCGTGGGTTGTAAAAACTTAGGATAGTTTAGTTTTTTTATATTATTTGTTTTTTTTTTAATATTT
>ML787710.1:308029-354991 GCA_009831015.1 Picea engelmannii | reverse complement strand
TATATTTAATTTTTTAATTAATATTTAATTCTAAAATACTAACCTAATTACTAACTTAAACAAACTAACTTAATTAGTAATTATTAATTAATCTAATTATTTATGTATTATTAATTATCTTATTAAAA
Source organism: Picea engelmannii (assembly GCA_009831015.1). NCBI lineage: Eukaryota > Viridiplantae > Streptophyta > Pinopsida > Pinales > Pinaceae > Picea > Picea engelmannii. The sequence goes on along the minus strand of ML787710.1, from coordinate 354,863 downwards.
TAATCTAATTAAAATAAGTTTATTAGGTTAATTAGCATTTAAAAAGTCACTAACCATTTAATATTAGCCTAATGTTTTTTATCCTAAGTTTGTTTATTCATGTAGGGACGAAAATAGTGCAGGGGTGAAAAAATGGAGGACGAGGGCATGAAGGGTGCGATAGGGTGATGAAGGATCATGAAAAATTGATGGAGGGGAAAAGGAATCAACCGAGCCCAGCAAGCCAGATTTCTTTATCATGGGAGAAATGCCAAATAAAAAGTTGAAGAATCAAGTTACCTATGATTATAGGACCCCAACATAGGGTTTTGGCATTCGTGTTTATCATAAAAAGGCCTTCAGAGCCTCATTGTAATCATCTTCTCGCAAATGAGTGTAGCCATCACATTTCTTCTCATAGATAAATATTCCACCATTCTAGCGAGTCTTGCACTCTGTATTTTTACAATCTCTATACATTTCTTTCATTAATAGAAATAATGTATTGTTGTATTTCTCTGTTTTTGGCAATTTTCACGTGTATTTCATTGTAATATCTCTGCGTTCATTTCATTTCAGAAATAATATGGATCAGTGGGATCGACATATAGTGGCAGTAGATGATTACACATATCATGTCATTGACTATCGTGGTGATACAGATATGATTCTCCCTGAGGGGGAAAGGTTCAATGATGATTTTGGTAAGAAAGATAAATTAACAGTATTTTTGGTATTTTTAATGTTTTTTTATTTTGTTATATATAAATGTTTTCTTTTGTAACATAACAAATGATTTTTGATGTGTATATTGTGAACTAGTACGTCCAGTGGGTATGTTGTTATTGAATAGGCAAGGAGAGAATCTAGGTGTTGGCAGAGAACAACACGGTAGATGATTCAATGCAGAGGTATTAGAAGATATCGAGGAAAATATTGAGTGCTTGACTGTTGGGATTCTAGTGCCACACATTGATGATATAGGGTGAGGGAAATGACAACATATGCAACTCAAGCATTAAGTAGGATAAGAATATTGACAAAGAATGTCTCAAAAAGGGAAAACAAAATGAACCATAGAACACTATAATACATATGGTACAAAATCACTAGATAGCGCAAGGCTTATGCATAGTAATTTTTCAAGTAGAGCCCATTGTGGGTCTTCGATAATGGATTTCCTTGATAGTCTGCTAGATCATAGGATCATTTTTTAAGAACTCATGTAATTATATAGGGGCAATGCCATAAGGGTTAAAACTTTCCTACACCTAAATTGTCGTGGTCTTGGTCGTAGAACAAAACTAAATCGCCCTCTCAGAAGGTTTGAGGGCATATTTTTTTATCGTATTGGTGTTTGATGCATTTTTGGTGAGACTCATTAGCAATGATGACTTCACGACGTCATTCATAAAGACATAATAAGTATAGGATTTTCTCTTCTTTAGCGGATGTTTTAGGAAGAAGTTTGACAAATAGCTTGAGGGATGAGATTTCACATTCAATGGGTAAAATGACCTCCAAACCATAGACAAGACCAAATGGTAACTTTCGATATGTGATTTGCACCAGTTTTTTTTAGACCAAACGGTAACTTTCGATATGAGAAAGTTTCCCATGGGAAGATAAAGGAGGTTTTGTCTTGGTCCTTCATAGTAATTTTGATTTGATTATAGAAGGATAAGCCATCCATAAATGAGAAGACTTCACATTCGACAAAATCATTGATGATTTGATCGATGAAAGGGGTAGGGAAATTGTATTTAGGACATGCCTTGTTGAGGTCCCTATAATCAACACATACTCGATGGTGCCCTACTTTTCATTAACTATCATGATGTTAGAAACCCATTTAGTTGGGGGCACAGGATAGATAAAACAAGCGTTCAATAATTTTTGAACTTTTTCCTTAATTGTTGCAGCTTTCCTTAGATGAACTAGGAAGAGTCGTTGTCAAACTAGACGAGCTCCAGGGAATTTTTAATTTCATGGAAAACAATTTGTGGGTCGATTACTAACATCTCTTCATAGGACCGGGTCAATATGTTGCAGAGTTCTTTGAGTAGGGAAGTATAAGCTTCGATTTCTTCAGGTGAACAATCTGTGCCTTGTTGGCATGGGTCAATTTTGGGATAAAATCAAGGAAGCCTTGAAGGAATCAAAGAATAAATTGGAAAAGATAAGACAGTGTCAGAAAATGGGGAGTGCGTCAGAAACAAAGGAAAATTGGCACCGAAAATAGAGGAAAACCAGCTCTGAGGAAAAACAATTACAAAGTGGACAAACTGCTACGGAGAAGCTGAAAAATGGACAAACCTAATCCATTTGGGATTAGGTTTTTGTAAGGGATTTGTCCCATTTTGTTGTATAAGTAGAATATATTAGGACCTTGAAAAGGGTTTTTAGTTCTGTGGTAGTTGGTGAGGAGGTTGGTTGATAGATTGGCTACAAACTATCAATTTTGGGAGGACTATTGCGATCTGTGGAGATCGATTAAAATGAAGGAAGAAATGTACAATGCGCGGCACTGGATTTTGCATGAAGATTAATAAAGAGCTGAGCAACTCATCTTTGTGGATGTATCCCCAGGAGGGCGTGAACCACAATATATCTTGGTTATTTGTTAATTTTTTTAGTACTTTTGATTATATTTTCTTCAATGAGTTTATGTTCAACAGATAAAATGGTAAAGGAAATAATATTGTGCACTAGGAATAACTGATGAAATCTGAAGAACAACACTAATGGATGACAGCTATAGTTACTATTCAGATCTGAATCTTACGTTGCAATAAATCAATACATGTCATTTAGTATATGTTGGTATAATGGTGAATGGAGTTCTATTGGATTATTTGTGTCACTAGTCAGAATGAAGATCTTGCTAGGGTTAACATAATAAATGAGTATTTGAGGGCTAGTTGTTGAGTATATCTAATTCCCCTGAGAGAGAATCACATCCCATCCCATGGTTCGAGAAACTTGAGTCATGTGGCCACACATTGAATCCATCTCAGGTGAGACTACACAGTGCACTCTGTGCACTGTGTTTCCTTTTGGTATCCAAAAGGGCCGATGGTTGAAGGGAAGTTGGTAATCATGTAGTTAGAACCTGGGTCATCCCATAATAGCAAACAATGGTTCCATTGTCGATTGGAACTCATAATATTAGATCGCGAGGGATGTATCACGTAGTATAGCATGAGGATTTAAGAAAGGTTTTTTTTTTAGGTTGGATCCCCACGAAAGAGGATATTTAAATATGGTCGACAGTTTAAGAACTAGATTTTTCCTACAAAGATAATAGAATCCCTAGTTTCAAGCCAAGACAGTAGTTGGAGAGATACATATTCAATGAAATACATGAGAGTTTATTTAGTGAATTTACCATGCTATTGAAAGAGTGCATATCACAGTTGAAAGATACCCATCTAAAAAATAGAGTTAGATCAGTGGAGTGGAAAAAATATAATATCACGCGGTTGAAAAGGGTGAATAAAAAATTCACGTGCGTAGTAGATTTATGGCTAGACAACATTGTAGTAGGGTATATCACTGAGTTTGCAGTAGATACATCAAAGTATTAAAGTGTACAAGAGCATGCGTTTCTTAAGGGTCCAAGGGGAAGGTACATTAGGTCGTTGTACACTTCAATAAACAAATTATTACATGGTAAAGGGGTATTAACTATGGAATCAAACAACTAAACTACCCTGCATGCATGGGGGAGTTAGGGGAAACACTGAGGAATTTATGATATGAAGGGGGAAATGGATAGAGGAGAGTGTAATAAAGAGAAATATCCCATAATGATGGATCAATAGGAGATCTAGGAAATTATGCAAAAGGCAAGAACAACGTGCAGTCATAGAGCCTACCAATATAAGCTCAATAGGAAGAAAAGAGTAGTGGATGAGAGGAAAGGCTTGGAGAGTGATGAGGAAGAGGTAGATGATCTCCATGATGTGGTGCACATTGAAGAAATACTACGTGCCACATATGAAATAAATATTAGAGTAGTGGGATCTAATCAGGAAGCAAGTACCCCTATCCAGATCTGAATTAGTGTTAAAACTACAACCCCATGTACGATTAACATATCAGCAAAGAAAGAGTTGTTTAGAGAACTAATGACTCATGGTCAAATCATTCTAGGAGATCATAATAGAAGTCAGGGTACAAGTGGAAGTACCATCATTAGTGTAGGTAGTGGTACAAGTGGAGGTATTGGTAGAAACACCAGTGGGAGTTCAAGTCTGAACAACAGTACAAATATAGTAGTACCGCACAGAGCAGGTACAACACATTCCATAATGGAAGGTGAAGATCCAACAATAATATTACCAGAGTTCAATGGGGATGGATCATAAGACCCATAGAAGCACCTATTCATGTGTGAGCGAATATGGGAAGAACAAAGAGTCATTGATGAGGCAACAAAAGTAGCGCAGCTAGCAATAATGTTTAGAAACTGGGCACTAGATTGGTACATGAATCTATCATTAAACAATCCACAAGGTGCACCAGGAACAACAATAGAGATCAAGAAGGAACTGATCACTGAGTTTCAGAGGCCGAAATTAGAGGATCAGTTTATGAATGAGATGATTGAAGTTAGAAAGAAACCAGGAGAGTCTGTATGGGACATCTATAAGAAGTTCAAGACAATGAAAGGTAAATTGAAGTATCCCATTTCTAACGTGAAGCACAAACAATTTTTTATAAATTCTTTGTTACCAAATTTCAAATATCCGTTGAGACAACACAAATTTCAAACCCAGGAAGAGGCACTGCAAGAAACGATGCATTTAGAGGAGAATAAGTATAAGAAGACATATCTAGCTATAGAGGAGATGAAGGAATACCTGAAGAACGTGACCATGCAATTAAACCCAAATAAAAGTAGGGAGAAAAGAGAAGTAGTGTGGTGTACTCTATGTAGATTAGAGGGACATCACAAGAATGAGTGTCCAACATCTGTGTAGTACTTGGGAGTAGGGATTCCAAATCCATTTCCTACATGAGGGCCCTTGTGTGAAATATGGAAGAAATATGGGCATGATCCTTATTGCTGCCCAATGATGTATAAGTACAAGACAGAACTGAAGAGTAATTTTAGTAACTTTTGTAAGTTAGTGGGACATCAAGACAAAAATTGTAGAACTCTGGAGTTAATGAAGGAAATAACCTCATATGCATACAGGATGCAGGATGAGCTTATGGAAGAACAAACTAGACCACAATTTGGCAATGCGCAACAATTTCAAGTAGTTCCATAGTTTCAGCAACCTCCGCAATACAATCAGGCACCACAATATCAGAACATGGATCCACAAGGGAACAGAGGAGGATTCAAAGGTAGAGGAAGAGGAGGAATGGGTAGAGGTAGAGGGACTATTATCTTCCATAATTGTCAAAAACAACGACACTATGCCAGAGATTGTCCTCAACCAACAACAACATGTTTGTGTTGTCGCACACTAGATCACATGAGAGAAGAGTGCCCGAAGTTAATAATGAATATCCAGGAGAAGAAGAATCTAAATAACCCGAATGTTCGGTGGATTGTTGTATAAACAAGGTATCTTGGGATAAAAATTAATATAGTTACTAGAGGAGGAGTGAAGACAGGATCAGATGCACATGATCAGAAGACAGAATCTCAGTCCTGAATTCATAAGAACACTCAACCACAACAACAATCTGATGCAAATAAGGAGAAGGAAAATTTCAAAAAAGAAAAGAAGGAGTTCATGAAGGATAATGTAGCCTCCACATCGAGAGTTCATATTGAATGCAAATATAGGAGACTTTAATATGGGAAATGTTATCCTATACTTAGGATCAGATGTCAACATTCTTCCAAAGAAGACTTGGGAAGCAATGAAAGAACCTACACTAGGGTATTCCAATATCCAATTGAAGCTAGAAAACCAAAAAAGAGTGATTCCCATAGGTAGATTGAAGAATACAATAGTTGATCTAGATGGTGTGTGCACCACAACAAACTTTGAAGTGATGGATATGGTGGATGACTCTATACCATTTCTAGCACTATTGGGCCTTTGATAATCATGCCATAATTAATTTATAGAGTAGAAAGATGATATTTGAAGCTATGAACTTTAGGGTAGTAGAACCTTTAGATCCCTCGGGTTGTGAAATTTATGTAGAACCTGTGTTTGACAATGTTCTAGAGGATGATGTGAACCATTTGTATAGGACTACTACGTGAGAAGAAGACTATGTGAATCCAACTGCATATGGATTGCTCATTTGGAGGAGTATTAATTCCAGCATGTCATATTTGGATACTGGAGTAGAAAGTTGGCAACAAAGATTGAATGAAGTCTCTACTAGGAGGTGAACCAGAGTTACATGCATAGTAAGATGGATAGGAACATAAGTAAGATAGTTTCCCACAATTACTGAAGAGGAAAATTTAGAAAAATCCTTGACATAGTTTGAATCATAGGTTTTGGATAGTCAAATATTATTAGTGTTTGATATATCACTAAGAGACACACCTACATGATGGTGGGGTGCACATAAGAAGGTAATTCAGGACTGGTATTAGTGTAAGCTATTGATGCACACAATATTTGGTAGAAGTCAACATGATAGATTCTTACATAAGTATGATGGAAGAGGGAACCCAAGAAAACACATAAATGATTGTGTCACTAACTAGATATTGGTACCACCAGGGGAATGGATGCATTACTTTATTCATACATTAGAAGGAATACCTAGTAATTGGTACAAGGAGTAGGAACTCCTCAGAGAAACTATAATTTGGGGCACAGTACAACAAAACTTTATTAGGACCTTTGCATTTGAAAGTGAGAATCCATGGGTGGATCTAGCATTGCATATGATCAAAGGGAATATATTTTAAGAGTACGAGGTAGATACAGTGACAATAGACATATATTACATAAAAGAAACACTTGAACAATTAGTTTACTATTATCAAGTCATGGAGGATGAAGAAGTAGAGGAAGACCCATGTGACATACATATATTAGAAGGGGAAGGAGAAAGAGGGTTGGAAGAACCCCTGTTACAATAAAAATAGTTCACTACACTTATGAATATTAAAAAGGTCAATATTGGGACTGAAGAGAAGCCAAATATAGCCATCATTGGAGATTATTGGGGCAGTGAGACAATGGAAAAAATAATTGAATTATTGCGCGAATATAGTGACTTATTCCCAGCCACATTTTTAGAGATGAGAGGGGTAGCAGGAGAACTTGGGTAAATGAAGATACCTCTCAAACCAAAGGCAATACCATTTAGACAGAGACCATACAGATTAAACCCCATCTATAAGCATAAGGTGAAGGAAGAAATTGACAGAATGATAGAATCATGAATCATAGAGCCTGTAGAAGAAACATAGTGTATTAGTCCAATGGTGGTCTAGGAAAAGAATACTGGAGGGATTAGGATATGTGTGGATCTAATGAAGTTAAATTATGCATGCCTACATGATCATTTTCCTAATCCATTTACAGAAGAGGTTTTAGAGAATGTGGGAGTACAGGAAGTGTACTCTTTCACAGATGGATTCTCAGGATACCATCAGATAGAATTTCTCCGAAGGACAGTTACAAAACTACATTTGCAACAGAGTGGGGGTCATATCAGTACAAAATAATTCCATTTGGTTTAAAGAATGCACCAACAATATTTTCTAGAGTAGTAGTAGTTTCATTCAAGGACTTTACACTTAAATTTCTAGAGTTGTATCTGGGTGATTGGACAATATTCAGTTTATTGAAGGACCATGTAGAAATTATGAGGTTAATGTTAGAAATATGTAGGCAATGTTAGATCTCATTGAACATTAAGAAATGTATATTCAACACATTGTTTGGAATCCTACTTGGGAACATTGTATGCAAACATGGCTTGATAGTAGACCCTGCAGAGATTGTTGTTATTGTCAATTTACCACCACCAAATTCAGTGCGCTAGTTGAGAGAAACACTGGGCCACACGGGGTACTACAGTAAATTCATAAAGGGCTATGAAAAGATTATTGCACCCATGGAGAAGTTACTAAATAAATACATCAGGTTCCAGTGGAATGATGAATCCCAAGAGAGCTTGGACACACTGAAAGAGAAGATGGTGACAACACTGATTCTGAGCTTTCCAGATTGAACAAAATAATTTCATGTGCATGTGGATGCTTCATCCATTGCACTTGGAGCTGTTTTGGCACAACCAGGTAAGGAGAAATTGATCGCATAATATTGTTTTCTAGTAGAAAACTTTCCGAGTCTGATCAGAACTATAATACTACAGAAAGGGAAGGTTTGGCTATGGTATATTCCCTACATTAGTTCATACACTATTTATTGCGTCAAAATTTTAATATGTTTACATATCATTCCGCCTTGAAGTACCTCGTTAAAAATACAGTGTTGGGGGGAAGATCTTTAGATGGATGTTATTTTTTCAGGAATATGATTTTGAAATCATAGTAAAACCAGGGAAGTTGAATGAAGGACCAGATCATATGTCAAGAATTACTAATGGAGAGGACCCAAAGAACTTGGAGGAAAATTTTCCTGATGCTAACTTATTTTCTATTCATATTGTTGATGATTATTTTGTTGACATTGTTGTATTTTTGAGCACAGGAATGGGTCCCAGAGAATTTACTGTCACAAATAAAAAACAATTGGTACTGCACATTGCAGATTATCAGTTGATTGCAGGTCATTTATACAAGTTAGGAACACATGGAATTTTGATAAGATGTGTTATGGAGCATGAACAATCCATGGTGTTAGCAGAAGCACATGAAGGAATAGTTGGAGGGCACTATGTAGGAAATCCTACAACACAGAAGGTGTTGCCTATAGGATTATGGTATCCTACAATACATAAGGACACAAATAAATACTATGAGGCCTATGATGTCTGTCAGAGGGTGGGAAAACCATCCACAAGGGATGAAATGCCACTTATTCCCCAATTAACTTTCCAAGTATTTGATAAATGGGTTGTGGATTTCATTGGAATCATTAACCCACCAACAATGAGGTGAGGAGCCAGATACATCATCACTGCGACAAAATACTTAACAAGATGTGAAGAAGAAGCCCCAGTGAAGGATTGTAGTTAGATTTCTCTTGAGAATGTGGTGACCATATTTGGATGTCCCAGAATTTTGTTGAGTTATCAGGGAACTCATTTTATTAACAATACAATCAGATCTATGAAAAACGAATTTGAGATACATCATAAAAATATCACACCTTACCACCCCCATGCAAATGGTATAGTAGAAGCTTTTAACAAGATTCTATAAAATGAATTGACAAAGATTTGTAATGTGAATAGGGATTATTGGTATTTGAAGGTATCAGTAGTGTTATGGGCTTATAGGACTACATGAAAGAATCTTATAGGACACACACCATTCATATTGGTGTATGTGCATGGAGAAATGGTTCCATTGGATTATTTAGTACCTAGTATGTGCATTGCAACAATCACCAACATGACAGAAGAAGGTGATGCACAAGAAAGATATGATCAACTGATGGAGCTGGAAGAAGCCAAAATTCTAGCAGGATTTCACCAAGAAGTATAGAAAGTGAAGGACATAGATTGGCATGATAGGAACATAAGGAAGAAAATTTTAAGGAAGCCTAGTTGTCCTCTATGACAACAGGTATCTACAACAACATGGGAAGTTCAATATGCATTGGTTATGTCATTATCAGGTAAAGGAAATCACAAATGGAGGTGTTGTGCAATTGAAATATATTGTAGGGAATAATCGCAGAGGACTGGTGAATGGCAGTCGACTGAATTTGTATCAATATAGTCGACCTAACAACATGAGGTAAAAACATAGAGAGAAGGTATAATTGTACATATTGTATATAGTAGATGTTAGAAGAAAAAGACAAAAATACACAAAAAGAAGAAATGTAACAAAAGACAGAAAGATAGGAGAATATTATAAGGTTTTGATGAAATAGAATTATTAGAATTAATAGTGTGCTGCAAAAAAATCAATGTTGAAGACACTACGTGTTGGAAAGTAGTTGACATGTACAAAAGTGTAGCGCACAGGAAAAAGTGAAAAAGTCAAAATTTTCAGTGCAGAATAGTTGTCAATACGTCCTCCCGCTATAAAGTCAGAAAAAGGGGGGAAATGAAATCATTTTTGTTTTTAGATAAGGGGAAGAATGGAGAGAGAACCCTAAGCATGAGAGAGTGATAGTTCTTGACAGTAGATTGATATTTGTAGCACAAGAACTCATATTTTTAGCAAGATTTCACCACCACAAGTTGGAGCATTAGGCAGGGTCGGTAGAAACAAGAAAAGCAGTGCTCGAGTGACACAACCAGGATCAGGCTCAATTCCAACAAGAAACATAAATGTATGAAGTACTGGAACAAGCGATGAAATATGAAAGAGTGAGTGAGTGACTTGGGACGAGTCACGATGTCATTGTTGGGGACCTGTTGGCGCAGGCCAATTTTGGGAGAAAATCAAGGAATCAAGGAAGAAATTGGAAAATATAAGGCATCGTCAAAAAATGGGGAGCACTTAGAAAACAAAGGAAAATAAACACAAAAAACAGAGGAAAATCAATTTCGAGGAAAAGAAGCTACAAAGTGGACAAACTGCTACGAAGCAGTTGAAAAGTGGACAAACCTAATCCATTTACGGTTAGGGTTTTTGTAAGGGATTTTTACAATTTTGTTGTATAAGTAGAATGTATTAGAACCTTGAAAAGGGTTGTTAGTTAGGTGGTAGTTGGTGAGGAGGTCAGTTGATATATTGTCTAGAATTTCTCAATTTTGGGAGGACTATTGCGATCTGTGGAGATCAATTCTAATGAAGGAAGAAATGCACATTGTGCGACACTAGATTTTACATAAAGATTAATAAAGATCTGAGTGACTTATATTTTTGGACATAGCCCCAAGAGGAGGTGAACCATGGTATATCTGGGTTATGAGTGAATGTTTGTAGTAATTTTGATTATATTTTCTTTAATGATTTTATTTTGAACATGATAAAATGATAAAGGAAATAATATTGCGCTCTAGGAATAACTGATGAAATCTGTAGAACAACACTAATGGATGAATGCCATAGTTAGTATTCAAATTTGAATCTTATGTTGCAGTAAATAAATACATTTCATTTAGTATATGTTGGTGTAATGGTGAATGCAGTTCTATTGGAGTAGTTGTGTCACTAGTCATAATGGACATTCTACTAGGGTTATCATAATAAACAAGTATTCGAGGTAGATTTGTTGAGTAGATATAATTCCATTGAGAGAGAAGCACATCCCATCCCATGGTTACAAACACTTAAGTCATGTGGCCATCCATTGAAGCCATCTCGGGTGAGACTACGCAGTGCACCTTGTGCGTTGTGTTTCCTTCTGGTATCCAGAAGAGCCAATGGTCGAAGGGAAGTTGGTAATCTTGTAGTTAGAACCTGGGTCAGCCCATAATAGCCAACACGATTATCTGGATTTTTTTCACGACCCCAAGTTTAACTGAAATACCGATTGAAATGGTTTTGGAAATGTTGCCCAAATTTCCTTCACACATAATAGGATCTAATGTGGAAGGTAAAAGGGATGGATATTGAATATCAGTGAAAATGAGGGTTTTTATTTGGGTTTCTTTCTTCTCTCCAAAGGGTAGGAAGGAGGATCAATGATGATAATCCTCCCAAGGTTTATATTGCAAGATCATGACTTCCATAATGGCTTCGTCTGAAGGAAGGATGATGTTGAGAAAGTCGTGGGATGTTGAAGTATGTGCATCCCAATAGGGAGAGGAAAATTGATCTAGTTCCTCATCAAGTAGGAAAATAGAATGAGAATCATAATATTCTTTTGTGGATTATATCATTGAATATGCCAACTCAATTGGTGAGAGTGGCATGGTGTCTCCATAAGATTCTATAGTATATGGGTGAGGGATTACCCAAGGGTCATTGTAATAGATGGGTGTACTGGTAGCCACATAGATCATATTGATGGAGATAGTTGGGGATATGTCTGGTGGGGGGAGGAGAAAATTCCTAATTAACGAGGGATAAAGGCCTACCCTGATGATTTCACATCCTAAAGAAGACTGTCCTATAAAAGAGACATCCGAATTCGAATTGAATCACACATCTAGTGTACAAAAGTCTAGTTGGTCTACAGTGACGATCTTCCCTTGGTGGGGAATTTGACAAGTTGAAAGATGCTATATGCAACAACCTTGATGGCTTAAAACCAGGTGTGGCCTAAAATAAAATTTGTGAGTGTGGCGTCGATCACCTCAACTTCTACTAAAATGGTTTTTATCACAATTTAAATGGGTAATGAGGGGAGAATTACATGGGGTTTGAAAAAATGTTCATCAAAATATTTAAGGATGGTTTCTGATGTGGTAAGTTGGGGAGAACCAAGAGATTTCCAACATGTCAAGGACATGATGCATGTTGCAGTGCCTTCATCAAACACTGTCCATAAATGTTTTTTATTGAGAGATTGGACAATGATTTGTAATGATAATTGGTGTGATAGGCGAGATTCATTGCAATTTGTGTTGAAGGAAATAACATTGGATTCTATAGGGTCAATTACACCAATGGATGACAATAAGGCTTTACACTATGTAGGGAAGGACTGCAGTACTTCTAGTGACGACATGGGACAAGGGACTTGGGCACGATATTCTACTATATTATAGTGTTGGGTTGCCCGAGCATTAGGATTATGTGTAGTTTTTCGAAGTAATCCCTTTGGAGGGTGTAAGGTAGGTTTGATAGATGGATTCTCTACTGTGAGAGGTCCATTGGGTGGTGTGATTGAGGGGGGATCCTTTGGTAAAGAGTAACTTTCTAGAGAATCATAATTCTTGTCTCTAGTAGATATGGCTGTAGATTTAACCATAAAGATGTTTACTGGCAAGAAGTCAGGGTTGCTCCCTGGTGGGGGTGCTTAAGTTTGCACGAAAAGTTGTTGTTTCTAGGGGGGGAATGATTTATTAAAAATGTAGGTGTAGAAGTGGATGTGCCTCATTCGAGATATTCATGGATTCCAACAAGACAAGAAAAATATTTAGTGAAATGATCCTCTTTACAAATTATGCTGGGATATTTAGTGTTTTGTTTGCTTTTACATTGAACATTGTTCTCTTGGGTTTTGGGGCATGACTTCTCGGAATAGTTTTTATTTTTATTATTATTATTACCCTTATTTTTTCCTCTGGATTGCTTCATGTTTTTGGGTGTGGTTGATTGCACCATATTAACCTTGGAGGTTTGGGTAGAGGGATTACTTGGAGTGATGGTATGGACAAATGCACTAGGATTGGTGGATTTAGTCAATTGGATACGTTTCCCAATCATCTGATCGACTGTATATGTGGAAACAAGAATGATCATACCATCGACATGGGGTCTAGGTGCGGGTTTGGTTTGATCATTCGACAATGGAGAAGTGTTAGGAATCAGGTTGTATAACGTGCTCGATTGAGAGTATACCAAATCTAAATATTGGGATCGAATGATAGATTTTTCTTCGATAATGGTGCCTCCCATGGATAAATTTCTATATATGGGTGGAAAAAGAGAGATTGTAAACCAATCAACTAATAATTCAACTGGGATTGTGGCTTTGATTAATCGTCGTCAACGCCTCCACTCATGAATCTGATCTGAAATATGGGTGGAATTTGATTGGTGTAACGAGGTTAAGATTTCAGTATTGGTAGCATAGCAGATAGGTAATTGAAAGTGTGTCAAAATTGCCATGGAAAGTGAATTAAAGTCATCAAAGGAGTTACACAACAGTTCTATATACCATTTAGTTTTTGATCTTGTAAGGGTTCGCTAGAAAAGTCATAATGAAATAGAATCGTTCATCTTGAGTTTGAATAACACCATAGATGGAAAGTCATCATGTGATTATTTGGATATTCTCCCGGTTTAAAGTCGATTTTTGGAATATCAGATGGAATTTTGGCAGGAATGGGGGGCCAAAAAAGGGAATGGTGTATGGGTTCATTAGTAAACCGTGAAAGATCTGGAAAATCTAAACTTTACAAGAATGGGAGTTGTTTGTTGACTTGTGGAGGTTGGTGATATGGTCCTCCTCTATAGGGAGGTTGTTTTGGATGTCCTCCTCCATAAGTTGTTCCTTCAGGGGTCCTCCACCATAGGCTGGTCCTCCTCCATAGGGTGGTCCCCTAAGGGGTCCTCTGCTATAGGGTGTTCCTCTAGGAGGTCCACCACCATAGGGTGGTCCCCCAGGGGGTCCTCCTCCATATGGTGGTCCTTTAGGAGGTATGACACCATAGGGTGTTCCCCCAGGGGGTCCTCCTCTATGGGTTGGTCCACTAGGAGGTCTTCCACCATGGGGTGGTCCTCCTCCTAGATGAGTGGAAATGGCATGATTGACGGGTTGTTGATATTGGTTCCATACACTATTTTGTATTCCTAGGTAAGGGTGGAAAAATAGTAGGATTGTCGTAGAAGGAATAGTTGGGCCCCATGTTTCTTTTTGTCCAAAGGCTAGGGGTTTTCCCCTAGTTGATTGTTTCCCTCAGAGAAAAAATGGCCCTATGGTTGGGGGTTCCCCCCCAGTGGGTGGTTTCCCGCAGTCAAATAAATGTTGGCTCTGGAAGGGAGGATATTCCCCATTGAAAATGGTCTAGAATTCAAGGACTTCCCCATGTCTAGATGATGACAGGATATTTTCCCTAAGTATAGGGGTTTTCCTCCAATGAAAGGTTAGATTGTAGATGTTTATTGTCCTAAAATCCATTAGTAGACTTCCCTGGGGAGGAAATCCTCCAAATATAGGTTGTTTTCTGAAAAGGTTGGTATTTCCTCCTAAGAAAAATGAGGTAAATATAGATTTCCCCCTAGTGGGGGGTGTAGAAGGTTAGGTTCTTTAAGGTGGCAGTAAGATGGTTGGGACAAATTGTGATACAAATTTTAATTTCAATGTTTGGGTCGAGATAATGTTTAATTGAGCCTGTTGTAATGTAGAGTGGATATGGGTGGGACGAGGGAAAGAAGTTTGAAACATCTTGGAGATTCCATATGTGTGGGGATGGGGAGTGTGTGAAGAGGAATGTGAAGTATCTTAATGCAAGATTTTAAAAGCAGAGTCAATAGTTGTATCTAACCGATTGAAAATTTCATGGCTAAAAGGTTTTTAGGGAGTTTGGGTAGGGTTGGATGGACCAAAAACCCATGATGGCATGGTGAATCCTTCTAACTAGAGGATTTGTAGGGATTCCATGTTCATGACATATTAGCAAGGTACACGTGGTAGAAGAGGGTAATCGGTATCAAGTTTAGGTTCTCCAGAAGCATTTAACCATATGAGGATGGGACCAAAAGGGTCTACCAAGGGTGGATTGACAAGAGGAACAAATCCTTCTTGAAAAATGGTTCCTTTTGTATGGTCATTCAAATGGTTAGAAATACTTCCATATTCAGAGTGGTTTTCCTCATAGATTTCCTCTCGAGGATGGTCTTCCGGTGAGTTGTGAGGAAAGGGTTCATAATGTAGAGGAGGAAAACCTTGCATCCTCTGGGACCTATGCAAGTCTTGGTTGGCCAATATTGAATTATGACAATGAAACTCCTAAGGATAACTAAATAAAATAAATAGTACACTCTAAGAAATCTAGGAATCAAGCAAACAAACCAAAAATTCTCACAATGAGCTCACTAGTTGGTGATGAAATCCAACATCGCAGGAACATGTGAAAAGGGTTGGGGTGAGTGGGTGGATCGGTTACGTTGGTGGACCTCTTAACACATTTACACCTTGGTGAAATATCCCCAATGGTCTATCCTCAGGTTTCCCTCCAAGCCGCCCCAGTGAGTTTGACCAATGTCTAATCCAAGTACAGTGAAGACTCCCCTTCATTGTCACCTTGTGTAAAAGCCCTAAATATTATGGAAACTAAGGTCACCAACTCACATTCATCCTACAGAAAGGTAAGGCTGACATTTGGGTCTGACAGTATGGGCAGGATATCAAGTCATAAATTCCTCAAGAGGATTGAGAACAAGAGGACCGAAAAATGCTCCAGAGGACCCCGAACGGATTCAGGATTCATGAAGTTCCGAGACCAAATGAAAGAAGTAGATACTCAAGAATAATCTCCAATATACTATTGTTCCACTACTTTTGGTTAATCCTCGGAGGGGTAATCTCCATTTCCCATCCACACATGACCTCGTGTGTAGCCCCTGTGTGAGAGGGGGTTCTCGACTATGCCTATACAAAAGTTGGATTTAAGCACTCTTTAGTGTTATATGGTTTGCTTTTGTGGTCTTGGAAAGTTTACTCACTTTTCTTAGTCCAAAGACCCTAAACCTAGACTATTGTTGGTGTTCTTAGAAAATAAAAGTCTAGTAAATTTTATTATCGCGTGTTCATTTTTAAAGTTGTTTTTTACTCAAAGGGTTACACAGAAGTGAAACTCATGAGTTGAAAGGACTCAACTCCAAATAGGTGCAAAATAATGAAATGTTAAAAATTTTATTTTCAATGAATCCTATTTATGGAAGGGAGAATAGTTATTTTATTGTTTCTTCTTATGTAAGAGAACGTCGTAATGCATCCAATTCATGTTTATTCTTTCAAATGAGACACAAGGAAAAAATTTCAACCAAACTTATTGGAGGATTTTCGAAATTCCTAACCAAGAACAATTTGTTTCAACCATATTCTAAAGCACTCTAAATGCAATGTTTTCATTTCTTTTGTTTTCTCAAACTATATGAAAATTGAAACAACATTTTTTCCTGAACTTTCACTTTCAAACAACAATGATTTGTAATGAATGCAAAATTTGGAAGAAAAAAACCAAATATGAAAACTTAAAGAACACAAAAATTTTCAAGTCTAGATAATAGTCTGAAGGGTTCTCCAAATGATTCAAGAAACAACCAACATTCAAACTAATAAAAAAGAGACTTGCACAATAAGATGACATATTTGTCGAAATAATATTCTCAAATAGTTGTGAATAGGATTCTACTTAATTGAAGGCATTAGACTATATGATTCTAGTTGTACCCATCAATCACATGATATGGCCAAAGGGAGAAGATAAATTTCATAAATTTCAAAAGAATTTGAAGTAAAATCAGTGAGACAGGCCTAGGACAGGTCTGGAGTGTTGAAGGAGACCAGTGGAAATGTATCTGGATATTTTTTTGCAACATGACTCTCCAAAAAAAGGTTTCAAATGGATTGTCACTCCCTAGAAAGGGTGACAGAGTAACCAGAGAGAGGGATAGGGTGATTGGAATGTATGGTCGCTCTTGGTAAGCTTCGAATCAAGGATGGTCGCTCCCCCAAGGAAGGAAAAACATGACCAGGAGGTCTTGTGTCATTTTATGTACATTGAGAAGGTGTGATTGAAACATAGAAGAGAAAAAGAGTTATATCTAGATGAGATCTATCATATCCAAGGTATAGGTTTCTCCAACTAAACTCAGGAAAGAGAACAATAAAGGATGGAAATCAGATCAGGACACTTAAGTGGATGAAGATCCTAGAAAGAGAATACATAAATAAGGAAGAAAAGTACAAAAAGGGTGTTCCCCAGTATGGTCTTCAATATGTTGTAGGGACTTTGATACTTACAGGAGTTGAGCTCCCTTAGCTTATTCCTATACCTAATACAAATATAGAGATGTAATATGTGGGAGTTTGAAGATCTGATCTATATGAAAAAAATAACTAAGAGTCTTTTTAGTGAGGAGGCATACTTGATTTTTGAAGGTTGTCCCTGCATGCTCCTAGTTGATTTCTTGTGTGAAGATTATTCCCACTACAAGAGACAATGATCTGCACATAATGAAACCAGATCCTTTTCGATATCAAAATAGATGCATATAAATCAATGAAAAATATATTAATATATTTTAACACATAATTCTATTAAGTTTATCCAAATGAATACATGCATGCAAGTACACAATTGAATAGAGGGAAACATCCAATACACCTTCTATTAATTACTAAAACATCATTACAACTTACAAATGGAGAAGCTGATACAAAATCTCTTTCCAAGTTCCTTGCCCAAATCTGGTAGCCAAAGTAACAACATAATTTTCTAGTCATTTCCTCCCCCTCCCATGGGAAATGGATTGGTTCTTATAGGGATTTATGGATAAGTCCATATGGTTAGTAGGATAATATCCTCTATCTCATAATGGAAGCCTTCTCAAGGATAAACCCTAAGAAATTAATTGCAACTGAGTCCAAAAATGGGAGCTTCTAGTCTCGGTCTCTCCCTATACACATAGACAGAGAAATCAGTCGGTCCCTGGTAGGAAAAAAAGGGTGACCAACCCTCTTGGTTTCACCCTTGATGAAGGACAAGTGAGAGCAAGGGGATATTGGGCTGGAAACTCAGGGAAAAGGGTATGAAAATTGTTGAGTTGGATAGGTGACCTACCTCTTAAGATGTGATGTGTCAAATTTCCCCTTGGTTGCTCTTGTCCTTCATCAAGGGTGATACCAAGAGGGTTGGTCTCCCTTTCTGGACTTCAAAGAAGTGATTTATCTTTCTTTCTATGTGTCTAAGGAGAGATCGAGCCTAGAAGCTCCCATTTTTGGACTTGGTTGCAATGGATGGGATATCCTACTTATTTCTCTGGGTTTATCCTTGATAAGGCTTCCATTATGAGATTGAGGATATTATCCTACTAAACATATGGAATTATCCCTAAATCCCTATAAGAACCAAGCCATTTCCCATCAGAAGGGGGAGGAAAGAACTAGTAAACTTATGTTGCTACTTTGGCTACCAGATTTTGGAAAGGAACTTGGAAAGAGATCGTTGTATCAACTTCTCCATTTGTAAGTTGTAATGCTATTTCAATGATTAATAGATGGTGTACTAGATGTTTACCTCTATTAAATTGTGTATTTGTTTGAATGTATTCATTTTAATAAACTTAATATAATTATGTGTTATAATCTATTAGTAGATTTGTCATTTATTTATATGCATCTACTTTGATCTTGGAAAGGATATTGTTTCATTGTGTGAAGATTGTTGTCTCTTGGAGAGGGAATGATCTTCATATAATAAATCAACCAGGAGCGTTGATGGACAACTATCAGAAATCTGGTATGCTTCCTCACTACAAAGACTACTAGTTATATTTTGCATATATATCAAATCTTGAAACTCCCACAGACTACATATCTATCTCTGTCTTAGGTATAGGAAGAACCTAAGGGAGCTCAACTCCTTCAGGGCTCAAAATCCCTAAAACATATTGGAGACCATACTATAACAATGATGTTCCACAGAAAATTGGAATTCCTCCCAAAGGAAACAAGGATAGGTTCAAAAGATCTTTCCCAGCAGGATGGCCTCGCACAACTTGACACCAAAACTCTTTCATTCGTTAATTTTTTTCTTGCAATCACTTTGGTCATAAAGAAATATATTGTAGAGAATATGAAAGAAATGATCATGTATGGAAATAAAACATAATTACTTATGGGTTCTAAAATAAAAACTATAATTCATTTTCTCCATTATTTGTTTATAATTTTGTATTTTATAATTGCAACAACTATGGGCACATAGAACGTTTTTGTATAAGTGTTCTAGTGGAAAATTATAGACAAAAGAAGGAATAAGATACCCTTGGCAAAAAAAGAAATAACTGATAGGAGTTTGGGAAAGGAAGCAGGAGTAAGTAAAGAAGAAGGAGGAATTTATTCTTGTGTAAACTACCCTTCATGCTAAAAAAAGACGAAACAAATGGTACAATAACAATGGATGCTCAAGCCACATGCTATGGAAAAAGAACAAGATTCATACTTTAAATGAAGTAAATGAAGGCAGTGTAACATTTGGAGATAATTCTATCACAAGGATAGTTGAAAAAGGTACTCTTATACTTGATAATCAAAACACATAAACAAAGAATGTCTTGTATGTTGAATGTTTGGGACATAATATTCTTAGTGTTAGTGAAATGTGTGATCAATGACAAACTCTCACATTTGATTCTCAAGGCTATGAGATAAGAAAGAAAGGATCGAGAATATTAATGGCCAATTCACATAGAAACTAAAATAATGTAGATATGCTCGTTGATATCAAGGGAGAAAACTTCTATATGGGACAAATAGATGAAAGTTCGTTATGGAATAGAAGAATGGGCCATATAAACTTTGATAATCTATTAAAAATGAAAACTAAACAAGAAGTGAGAGATATGCCAAAGATTGATAAACCTTCAATCACTCTTTGCAATAAATATCAACATGGAAAACAGACAAGAGAAATATTCAAATCGAAGGAGAATTGAAAAACAAAGCCACTAGTGTATATTTTAACCTTGTACAATATTTACTGCAAACAAATTTTCAGTAAAAGAGAAAAAAATATACAATGGAAAATACAAGCATTACACAGAGAGTTTTCCCCTAGAAACCCAAACTGGGAAAACCAACATATTCTATATTTATTCATAATGATACATTGATTACAGTACAATATACATATAGGAGCCATCAACATCCAAAACCCTAACCCAATGACCTGGATTAGTCAAAACCCTAATTCGTTAACCAGAAATAGAAAACCATTGGCAAAAAACCATATGCCAAAAAACCTCCCAACAATGGACACAAAAATCGAGGCAACATGAAAAACAAGGCCAAAATGAGACATGTTTCCCCCCGAACCCCCATACGAGGGGCTTTCACCCCCATGAAACCCCCAAGGGGGGTTCTAGAGAACCCCTCTCAAACCCCCCTGCTCACCTGACGCAACAGAGACACTACTACTCGTGCAAATAATATAATACATACCCAACATTCTCCCACTTGTTGTTTTATTTGCATACAGGGGGTTACAGGGTTACATAGTCAACAATCCAAAGAAACAATGCCCATGGATCCTCTACACCAAGAGAACTTCTCAGTTCTCACAGAGTTTTTTAATGAATCTGCAATATTATTCAAAGTGTCCACCTTCATCAACAATACTTTAATTTCTTCAACCATGTCTCTCACAAAGTGATATTGAATATCAATATGCTTTATCTTTGAATGATAAGTCATGTTATTCGCTAGAAAAATTGCACACGAATTGTCACAATCTATCCTTAAATCTTATTGTACCAACCCAATACCTAAACACAATCTTTTTAACCATACTGCTTCCTTACTTGCATAAGTGGCTTCCATGTATTCAACTTTTGTAGTTGAAAGTGCCACTACAACCTGCCTTTTTCTCATCCAACTTATTGCTCCTCCAAATAGGTTAAACACATGCCCACTTGTATATCTCCTACGATCCAGATCTCCAACCTAGTCTACATCCAAAAATCCATGTATATCCAACACTTTGTTTAATCTCAGTCTTACTTGGTAGCACAATCCATAGCTAGCAGTGCCACACAAATACCTGAAAACCCTTTTTACCGTTGTCCAATGCTCCTTTCCTAGTTTTGACATATACCTTCTCAAAAATCCCACTACATGTGCAATTTCCAGTCTAGTCCATACCATTGCATACATCAAACTGCCAACTTGTTGGCAGCCCTACATAATTTTTGCCTCGTAAAGTGACAAGTGACAATTCTTGTAGTTGCCAACACCTCCTTCTGTAAATATTGCTATTTGAAGGTGACCTGTGGGTTGTAAAAATATGTTTTGATTGTTTCTATTTATTTTATTTTGTGTTTTCATACTTTATTCATGACTGAAAGCATGAATGAAGCATTAAAACTTATAATTGTATTGCAATTGTATCTAAGGCTTGGTTTTCGGAAGGGTCATTGTGCTTACAACTCTTTTAATGAATGTTGGTTTTTCCCTGAAGCTTATCATATATCAAGGAAACATTTGTTTTGAGTTACTCATGGACTATAAGATGATATTTTGGAGCCTTTGTATACCAAGAATCGATTAACATGGACTATAGGCTTGTTTCTTTTAAAATTCTTGGTAATTCGATTTTGATTTTAAATTTTCGATATGTTTTGGCTTGTAAAACGCATCCATTCCTAACCTTTTCAATTCAATCACACTCATCACATAGAATGGGAATTTAACATACCAAGATCGTACCTTGTACGTCGTTTTAGCTAGCAGGTTGATCTAAAAGGCCTCTCATTACGAGATAGGGTCTTGAGCCATGCTCTGTACTCTAAAAATTCATTACCGTAAACACCCAAATTTCATGAATGTAAACCACATTGCTTATGTTATGGTTTCCCTGGTTGTTCCTAGTTTTGTTTCCATCATTTTAGCTCAGGATTACCTCCTACCACTACCATCTAAACCCATAGTTGTTTTTTATTTTCTCTTGTTACAATCTGTTCAATCCCGTTTTTACCTGCCAAAGACACATTTTTGCGGGAGAGTTTCTGAGCAAACCATGATGAATTAGATCAAACCCTTGAAAACCCAGAACTAAATTGAGCCCTTTTACCTTCACTATGGACAGTTTCTCTAGTAACTGGATTTTTTCAGAGATATGCCTCGACTTTTGGAGGTAAATTTCTGAGAATTTATGTTTCAGTTAAGATAATCGTTTTTATTTTATTTTATTTTGTTACAGACCTTGCTACAGTGCTAGATAAACCTCTGATAGAGAAACCTCTTATTTCCTCAAGTGGCAAGCCGAATTTCTTTGTGTGAGCAATGGGATGTCAACACCAAGCTTATTTAAATTCATGTGCATGAATCAATTTGTCTTCCCTAATCTTAACACAAAATACACTAGTGGAAACCCTTCCAAACAGTCAACAATTGGACTATGTAAATAACCTACCACCATGCCTGAAGCATAGCAAAGATTTTTAGGATTTAAACTCAGTCAAAAGCCCACGGTGGATAGTGGTAATTTTTTGACACACAACCATGGGTTCCCTCAACCAACTCTTCCAGATCTGCGGTGTGAAGTGTGTATACATTGGGTAAACAAATATTACACAGACGTCCCTCTCCTTCATGCTAAGATCAAGACCCTCACTACTCAGATTGACTTGTTAACAAATGAGAACCACAGAGTCAGGATCAATGCAAAAAGGTAAGGGAAACGTTTAAAGAGATCTGGAAATATCATTATAAAAAATGTTGAGAGTATAAAAGCAGTGATTAATTCTGAGGTTGTATGAGCCGAATTTAGCATTCAATTCAAAGGTAAAAGATTTGTGTGATTTTGTTGATTTCTTCTTAATTAATATAGATTGAATTGGTTTTCTACTGTTCAAAATTAGACTAGCTACAAGATCAATAGATTCTATAGCCAGTGTGTTCTCATTCGAAATATTGGAAAATGTTGATTGAATGAATATCTAAATTGATTTATTTTTGTTTTTCCTTTTAGGATATCGTGCAGCTTGTGGAGACATAACGATATGGAGCATTTATGGGGTCATTAGCCATTTCTTTGGCTCATTTTGTAAATAGAAACAAAATCTTTTAATCTTAAGAGATATAGTTTGATATTGAGTGGTTTTATTACCCTCTATTTTTGTAATTACTAGATCATCCTAGGATTTGATTTTATCTTGGAAGATAGGATGCTTAGTTTTCCTATACTCTTTAAATACTACAGTTTTTTGGTAATGAAATCGTCCTTGCCTGGGGTAGAATATGGACTTTTGATCAACAGACTTTAGTGGAACAACAATACACATTTAGGCTTTAGCTTCTTGTGGGTGGTGTCTTCATTAAGTTTCTTTTCATCTTGATATTATAATAATTTTTTATAGCTTTAGTCTTCATCATTTATTATATTATTGGGATAATTCCTTTATGAATGTTTTCCATAAAAAAATGCTTCAGATATAAATTTTGTGATCATCTATTCAGCTTCAATTACAGGGTTTCTCTTTTAATTTCTGTTGATAGATTAAATGCAAGGATGTTTGCTAACATATTTTTTTTAATGCAATTTCTTGCAATTATAAGATCACAGTAACTATTGGTGTCATTCTATCTACTATTTAAATTTAATTGCCAACATAATTGTTCTTCATTTATTCAGAATAGACTTAAGGTTCAATGCAGGTTTCCCTCTTGGACAAGGTGGTTAGATGTTTTTTGATCGCACAGATATTTGGATGCATATCATTAGTTTGTTAACAGGTTAGTTTAATTTCATTTTTTTGTTATTTGTTTTATCATTGAAATTCGAACGAAAAGTTTGGCTTTTGACTAGCTATACGTTTATGTTTCATAACAATTTTCTTACATCATTTTAAGACATATAAAAAAAAATCAAAAATATCTTATGTTCTTTCTTTATCTTCTTTTGTTAAAGCAGTCTCATTTTCACATAGTTTAGTAAGTTTAGATTAAAACTTACAACTTGTAAATAATGTATATAAATGAGAGTTATTTATCTTTTGCTTAAATACACCCATTACATTCACATTAGAGCATATGTACATATATATATAGTATTTAGTAATTAGTAATTTTTTTTTTCTTTTATCTCGTTTCTTTTAGGAATCTTAGATTGGCCAATGGAGCCATTAAACCCGTTAGAACAAGTTATACCAAACGTCTTGGGTTATTTAGACAACCCCGGACTGGACTCGCTCTTCCAATTGATGGACGAGAATTTTCGCCCGTCAACACAATTGCAATCACATATGGAACACGAGACATGTCGTCCTCCTCTTCCTGTGTCTTGGGACACTGATCCGCATATAACTTTACACAAATATTAATGGTAACCTTGACCAGTTTACATTCTTTCATATTAAACCTTTGCAATATTGTCTCAACATATTTTATTTGATTTGACCAGAGTTTCCTCTTTTTCCAATCCCTTTTAATTTCCATGCCTAAAATGAAATTTGGAGCACCGATATCCTTCATGTAAAATTTAGAGGGCAACTGCGTTTTCACATCTTGGATAATCTCCTTGTTGTTTCCTATTAGCAACATGTCATCCACATACAATACCAAATAAATCAAATGATCACCAATTAATTTGAAATACACACAATGATCCTCTTTGCTTCTTGTGAAACCAAGTCCCAACATATAAGTATCATTTTTTTGATACCACATCCTTGGTGATTGTTTTAAACCATACCGGGACTTTTTTATCTTCCATACCAGCTCCTTCTTTCCCTTCACAACATAACCTTATGGTTGCTTCATATATATTTATTCTTCTAGATCCCCATGTCAGAATGTTGTCTTCACATCCATCTGTTCTACTTCAAAATCAAATGTAGAAGCAACACATAACTTAAATATTATAGAGGTTAACTTGGCAACAAGAGAAAAAATCTCACGAAAATCAATTCCCTCAAACTCGGAATAACCCTTTGCTACTAACTGAGCTTTTTATTTCTCCACTTTTCCTTCTACATTTATCTTCTTTTTAAATACCCATTTGTTTCCAATGAGATTTCTTCCATTTGACAACTCAACTAGATCCCACCCTCAAACCCCCCTACACATATGACACAACATAGACACTACTAGTCGTGAAAATAATATAACACATACCCAACAATTAGAACTCGTTCATACAAATATTTGTGGGAGAACAAGAACACAAAGTCTACAAGGTCGAAATTATTTCATTTTTCTCATCAATTATTACTCTAGAATGACATGTGTTACATTTCTAAAAGAAACATCTAAGGAGAGTGTCAATATGAAAGTGGATGAAGCATGGAATCTGAAAGTGAAATCACATGTTCAAACAGAGGAGCCAAGATACAAATAATAAGTATAATAAGGAGAATAAAATTAAGAAGAATAATTAGAACGTCAAGATACAAAGACACCATCTAGATTTGTTTGAAAGAATTATTTGAAAAAATTAATTATTGGTGATAAATATATTGGAGTTCAAACTAGAAAAAGACTAGAAAGTGTACTGGAACATGCAAACTTCTCTTTTCTATATAAAATAGATCCTAAGAACTTTATAGAATCTAGTGAATATGAGCATTGGATTGATGCCATGGAACAAGAGATGAATCAAATTGAGAAGAATGAGATAGGAGAACTTGTTCCATGACCAAAAGATAAAAATCTGATTGGTACCAAGTGGGATTTTAGGAACAAGTTGAATTAATATGGACAACTAATAAGAAATAAAGAGATATTGGTTTGTAAATTCTATGCTAAAGTTCAAGGTGTTGATTTCAAAGAAACCTTTGACCCAGTTGTAAGGCTAGAAGCTATCATAATTTTTTTTTGCATTTGCGTATTTCAAGAACTTCAAAGTCTATCAAATAGAAGTCAAGTTTTCCTTTCTCAATGGAAATTTAGAGGAAGAAGTATACATTGAATATCCAAAAGGATTCTTATTTTCATAAAATAAGGATCATGTAAGTAGATTGAAGAGATCACTCTATGGGATAAAACAAGATCCTAGAGCATGGTATTGAAAACTTGACAAATATCTACAACAATAAGGCTTCAAAAGAGAAATCATTGACAATAATATCTACATCAAGAAAATAGGAGAAAATCAATTGGTTTTTGTGGTTTATGTATATGACATCATTTTTGGAGGTAATATGAACAAAATGAGACAAGAGTTTTCAATATAAATGTAAAAGTAATTTTAGATGTCTATGCTTGGTGAATTGTCATTCATTCTTGGTTTACAGATTTCTCAAGGGAGAAAATACAATGTGGATCTATGTCACTGTATACATCAGGAAGACATCAAGAACCAATGAGAGTGATCCTATTGTATTCAAAGTACTCATATAGTAGTTATATACTTCATCATAGCTTGGGAGGGGTAGCATGAATGAGTGATGTGGCCATAAACCCAAGGTATTCATCTGAATCCTCGATGGTACGATTCTACAACATGCAAATAGATGAGTTGATGTCAAGCATAGTAGAAATTTTCTGATTACTAGCCATTGAGGTATATCATTAATAGATACGAGGGGACCCACCAATGATGAAAATGGACCCCAAGGTACCTAGTACAGTCTAACAAGTGTTAACATAGGATATGATATCGTACACTTGTAGAATCAATCAATAAGGAGTCAATGATGTAAAACCATCGTCGATCAAGAGGAAGCCTACCACTAAGGACTACAATATCTAAGGTAATAGTTGGTTTGTACATCCATATCCTATATAGCATGTTGAAGTCAATATGAATATATTCATTGAAGGATGGACTTAATGTATCCCCCATTAATTGACAAGAAACATACACCGAGAGATGATGTGAAGAGATAGAATCACTAAGTACAATTGACATAATGATGGATGAAAAATATGGTCAACATCAAAGAATATGGCTGAATCAAGTTTAAATCCCCTTGAAGATATATAACAAAATAATGATGACCTCGAAGAAAGTCTCAAGATAACCATTGATATACCGAAATAGTGCATGAGGCATTGAAGCACTCTCCATAATGACTAGAAGAGTAACCAATCGAAGGGGTATATGTGACTCATATGAATGGTATACAACTCCTAGGAAAGCTATAACCCAATTGTAAGACAATGATGCAAACAAGTTCCATGTTCAAGGGTGACATGGATGACACTACCACTATTATAGATATATATCAATGATAAAACCCACTCCCCCCACTCTTTTATTTTTGAGTGTCTTCTTCATGGTTTAACAAGGGAAAAAGGGAGATAGAAGTGTGCTCAATAATGTCTTTTTCCTTCTATTTTTATGATACCAAAGTAGATTTTAAAGTATACTTGTGAAATTTCTTTGAGAATCTCCACACCAATACTCACATAAGTGCCCTAGGAATCACTGACAAAGGGTATACTAGAACATACATAGGTCCTAAGGTTTAGTTACAAAATTCAAGTTGATTGATTGTGGCGATCTTTCCTTATTGAGAAATGTGAAGGACTCTAAACATTGATGATATTGAATTGTTGTAATCTCACAAAACTAAGTACACCCAAGTAGAAAATTATATTCGAGAGGAGCATCGACCACCTCCACTTCAACGGAGATAGTATTACCACCTAACTCAATGGGAAATTCAACAATAATAATAGAAGGCCTAAACATGTGTCTATAAAATGCCTTAAACATGGTGTTAGATGGACCAACATTTGGATAGCCAAGGGATTTCCAATAGGAAATGGACATGATGCAGATAGAGGCATCTTCCCCGAAAACTGTGTGGAATAATTTTTTCCCACTTACTCTCACATGGATTTGAAAATGAATCTAGTGGGAAATATTATTAAGAGTGTGCTCTGACTCAAATGAAATAAAACTAGACTTTAAGGTATCAACCCCATCTATGGAAGACAACAAGGATTTTCGCTACCTGGGGAAAATATGGAAGAATTCTAAATAGAACATGGCACATGGTGCCTGGGCCAAGTCTTCCACAATATTGTAGTTTTGGGCAAACTTTGTATCTGGATTATGAGTCATGTGTCAAAGAAAACCCTTTGGTGGGTGAATAAATGTGTAAAAGGATGGATTATCCATTTGGAGAGGGCCACCATGATCGGATGAAGGGACGTGATCCTGATTCGCATAACCAACCTCAGGGTTATTGTAGTTTCAAGTTCGAGTTTATAAAGAAATTGTATGGTCACACATGAGGATATTGGTGATCAATGACAAGCCCTCAAACCAAGGATTAATTGTCATGCCTCATTGCAAAGTGATAGTATTTGACAGAACCATTTGTTGTGGCTAGGGGTAAATGGACGAGTCAAGACAACAGGATGATTTGGAGCCTTATGTTGGGAAACGTAGCATTGGAAATCATCCATCTTTGAACACTAGTGAGTAGGATGGTCTTCCCCAAAAATAGTTTAGGGAAACCTATTCTTTTTCTTCTCTTTTGGACCTCCCCTAGTAGTTTTTTGGGCTTGATGGGCTCCACATTAATTATTAGAAATTTTCTTTATGCTCTTCTTCTTCTCCCCAGGTTACCGAAGATTCTTTGGTTGTGTGTGTTGCATTGAATTCAACATAGATGGTTGAACAATAAATTGAGAAGTTTGGGTGGTGGGCATAGTAGCTAGTGGGTTTTATGAAATGTGCATGTGACCTAACTTTCCAACTAACTGGCCCACATATGCACTGGAAACAAAACAAATCACACCATTGATATGGTGTCTTGGGTTTGGTGTATGAGGATCCATTGATGGCCTCAAAGTGTGTGGGATGATATCATATAATGTGCCAAAATGAGATTAGATTAGGTTTAAATGATGGGAACTTAATACATCTTACTCTTCAAAATCCACCCCTACCATAGCAACATCCTTGGCGATAGGTGGCAAGAGGGATTTCGTAAAGCCACTCAGTGAGGAGTTGATCAAGAATATTGTATTTGATCATTATACGTCTTTGTCTCCACTCATGTATGCGATAAAAAATGTGAGTTTATTTATTGTGACGCACATATATCAACAACTCTATCCTAGTATCGTACCTAATAACCAATTGAAAGAACATCAACAAAACCATTACCAAAGCTAGAAAAGGAAGCTCCCTTAAGTTATATATATTATTCTTGGCACCTCCAATCAAGTATATTTGGAAAGGATGTAGTCTAAAAGTATCATCCATCTAGAAGTTGGAAGAATACCATAATTCATAGGTCATGATATGTGTGGTTGGGTCTTCTCCTCACTTTCCGTCGAAACTTCAACATATTTGATCATGACTTAGAAGGTATGGAAAACCATAGTGGGTAGTGGAGAATGGGGTTGTTTATCAAACAAAACAAATCTGGAATGTATAATGTCACCAAGAAAGGAAACAACGTGTTGGAAAAGTAATATTGGGTATATGATGAAGAATCCTCTGACCTGGATGGGTCATGAGGCCTCCCCGTGTTTTTGTTTTAGAAGGGATTCAAAGTTCTAAAAGTGTTACCACCCCCAGGGATGGAAGAAATCCCAGAAGCATGAATTCTCCTAGAATGCTACATGCCCCAAGATTATTTCCTTTAAGGATAAAGGACTTCCAAAAACATTACTTCTTCCAGGATTGCACATGCCCTCAAAAGGATCACCCCCAGGAGAAGATATGGATGCTAAAGGAATACTAATTCCTTGACAACAATTGTCCCTAGAAACACAACTTCCATAAAAGAAGTGTGGATAAAAATATAAACATCCCATTGAGCATAACATCCCCCAGAGGGAGTGCCCCTAGGAATAGAAATATAACTAGAAAGTCCACTACTACCTAGACCATAAGTTCCCCCAAGGGGAATGCCCCCAGGAACATAAGTAAATGTAGAAGGAATAGAGCTTCTAGTAATTAGTGTGTTATCCCACAAGATATTAAATCCTATAGAAAAATTTATTCCCATAGAACGACTAGGAGAATCCCCAAACCCACTAGATACATTCCAACTGAAAGGAAAAATAACATTTAGAATTATCAAGATTCCTGTAGGGATACCAGAGGTGGAAGGAGTTCCACTTTCAACATTGAAAACAAGGCTAGGCACCCCCACTATATGGAGATCCATATGTGGCCATAATGACAGATGGTATGGGCTTGCTAATGCTAGGTATGCTCATGGAAGGAAAGGAAGACACACATGACATCCCCCAAATGGAGACACATGATGAAATGTGAATACATGGTGTAGGTCTAATGGAACTAAGGGACAAAATGAAGGACATCACTCAGGTGCCCTCTAAGAAACTTGTTGATGGGATTTAGGTCTCAACCACATTGGATGAAACACTTCCACTTACCATGGTGTGAGGATAAATAAAAAAAGAAAAAGGCTCGCTAAAGAGATCCGTAAATTGAACAAGTATGGGGTGATTAGGACCAATCAAAGGAGGGTTAAAATGAGGTTGATGAATTTCATCGACCATTTCAACTTTGAAAGTCTCACTATCCTCAAACCTTATATATGACTCTTTAAACTCATGGTAACCTATCTCTCATCACTTAATAGGTGGTTGTTCCTCTGTTATAGGCATAAGTCCTCATTTTTTATGGGACCAATGAAAAAGCTATTCAACCATGGTGAACAAAATGTGTTACAACCAAAATAACAGTTAATCCTATGGTCGATGTAGACTTGGAACCAAACATCACACCCCTACGAAATCTAGGCTATCAACAAGAAATACCAATGGATCAAGGGAGCTCCCAAAAACCAACCCTTTAGGGATTTCAAGTCGCCAAAATATTAGCTAATGAAGCTGTGAGGAACAATTATGATAACCCACACATAATAACCCTGACCAGTGCAAGTACCCTTTATTAAGGCTGAAACCTTCCAAGGGAAGTGAAATAGGGATTGGACATCTACCTTGGGTACCAAAGGTACTTCGCACTCCCAATCACCTCTATAGCTTCCAAGGAAAGGTCACTATGGTTACCACCTCACAATCGGTGACCAAGAGAATAGTTGAAGGTTTGACCAGACATATGGGTAGGGAAACTAAGTTGTAAGCCTCGAAAGAAATAGCTAATAGAGAGGTGTGGGAAATTCTGAAGCCATCATACACAAGGTATTCAAATAATTCTATCAAATACCAAGACAAGCATAGAGGGTATATCACTCTACTTTCCCCAATACAACCTCAATATTGACTTCTGTGTTAGAGGATCTTCCCAAAACACATGTTGTGATGATGGATTTGAACACTCTTTAGTGACTTCTAGGTTCTTTTGTTTTGGAGAATTTAGTCCCCAACCCTACACGAAGGCCCTAAATCATATCTGTATTGGTTTTATATCAACAAAAATAGTCTAATTGATTTTAAATTAAGATTTTTTTTTCTTATGACTACTTATTAGGAAAGGGAATGAATGAAGCTTCAATGATGTTTTTGACTCTTTACCAATCTGAAGAAGAGAAAATATTCTTGCAAAATATGTAACTTTTTCTAACAATGAACTCTAACTAAGGAAGGGAAGAGAAAATTTTCCTTTTCAGTTTTCACAATCACCAAGTGAACGTAAAAATAATGCAACAATCATGCAAGGAAAACCAAATAAATAAACAATATCCTTGAATGAAAAACATACCAATGCAATCTCTTTTCAAAGTACCCAAAACCTCAACCCTAGTAATTTTTTTCTTTTGTGTGTTTTCAAATGAAATTTTATTCTAATATAATAAAATGAGCGTATAGATCAACTCAAAAAACAACAATCAAAGGGATGTGTGATATTGGTTGTGATTCCCCCCGACACAGTCTAATGTCTACACATGATCAAAAAACCCAAACCTTGAGAGAAATACCTAGCAATGGAACATTGTTTTACAAACAAAAACTGGATGCAAAAGGGATAAAGACACACTACCAAATCTAAAATGATCTATTAGGGATGCTTTATAGATCACCACTCACTAGGTATCTCACACACTCAAACAAGAAAACCCAACCAAAACACGTAAGAAACATCAAAATCACTTCAAACTTAAGAAAAAAAAGAAGATGAGTAAATAGATAAGTGATCTATGCTATCAGACCTTTAACATGCTTATAATACTAGGAAAAGTTCATATTTGATCAAGGAAAATACAAAAAACTTCAAAACAATTCAACCGTAGGGGCATTCATGGCCTAACATGTATGTACCTAGTGACCATCTCTAGGTATTTGTGGCGCAAAAATTATGCAACTCATGACCAGTCGATTTGGTTTGAACTATTCAATCATAACCATATGAAAAATTGGGGAAAATGCCCAGAAATGGCCCAGGTATGACAAATCTAGTGTCTCAACGAATCATAAGGAAGACTACTAGGCTACAAAAATAGGTTTCAAAGGTAAAGAAACAAGGGAAAAAAAGTAAGGAAGAATCAAATATCCTTCCCCAATGGAGTCACCAATTTTGTTAAGAGATAAATATATGTTATGGATAAGAAAGACCTCTCTTGGATCTACCCTTGATCCAAGAAAAACAACAGGATATACCATTACACAAATTTCCCTAGATCTACTAAATTAATTTCTATTTAATCAAGAATATATAATGGCATAACTTTGAAATGATGGTTTTCCTTGCGTATCCTAGCCATTACAGCTTCAAATATCTAGCTTCAACTCTTGCCACCTTCTTCCTACACACAAGTGAAAATAAATACCAATCCTCAAACCTTCTTAATCTTTAGGAAATCTCATATCTACCCCACATGTATTCTGATCTACTCAAGATAAGATCAATTCTAACACAATAAAGTATTGAATATTGATGATACAGATAGATGTTGGTGGCCATCCACTTGTTCCAGTTACCTCCTCGTGTCTATTTTTGCTTAGTACGTCTTTCTGTACTGCTTTAAAATTGTGAGTTCTACACTTTTGGGGACGTTTGAATCCTCAAACATTATCCAAGTGGATATAGCTGGCCTCTCTCCTAATCCAACTGGACTATTTTGTATGTTTTCATGTCAACACATCATTTTGTACTTTCAGGGTTGTTTTGAGGCCCTAAACATTGTTTTTTTGGCTCACCATAGTCATACTATAGACAGAGTTAGATTCTGATGACGAAATGTGTAGCTCTATGAAATACCTTTCCAACGGGCTATCACGCACCTAAAACAGAGGTCGTATGTGAAAGTTATGACCCTAGGAAGTTGAGGTACCAAACTACACCAAATTACCCATAAGGCCCACATGACATTTGGAGTTTCACCTTCTAGTGTTAGGTTTTTGGATGTCTAGGGTTTTGGCATTCATGAGTAATATGAAAAGAGTGTATGGAACCTCATTGTAATCCATTATGCTCGAATAGATGTACGTAGCAACCACATCTCTTCTTAGAGATAGCTACCACCATTCGAGCAAGTTTCAGTTCTATAGTTTTATGGTTTCAACCTATTTCATTATTTAATATAAGATATTGTTCAGTGAATATTTCTGTTATTCTTCCTATCTCTGTGTTTATGTTATTCAGTCTATAATCAATTCGTTCCGCTCCTAAATCTGGATCAGTAGTATCAGAGCGGTCTTCTCTTCATTTATTTTTCTTCTTGCATGTCCCCGACAAGGTTTGGGTAGAAGAACTTGGGAATCGAACCAATCGAGCCATTACCAGATCGTTCACGCCGATCCTGAAAACAACCCATGGGAGATGAAAAGAAAGATGATGGAGAAAGAGATCCTATTAAAATGATGCTTGAGGAATCCCTTGCGTGAAAAAAAGAATTAAATGATGGACAACTTTGTGCAGATCCTTCGACGATTTCCCACAGGAGAAGCATCTTCATGAGGTTTCCATGCAACCCCCTTCAAGGTACAAGTAAATTTTGATATCCCATTATTTGAAGGACTGATAGATGTGGATGATGTAGATAAATGGTTAAATATGCTCGAAGGATATTTTTCGTTCCACAATTTTTTCGATTGGGAAAATATCAGTTTTACACTCCTCAAGACCGTTCCCCATGTTAATTGTTGGTGGGATACCTACTATGGGAAAATCGATGTGGAGGAATATGAAATTTTTTTGGTGGCCCCTACATGGGATTTCTTCTGGGACGCCATTAAAGAACAATACTACCCTGTTGGAAGCTAT
This sequence comes from Picea engelmannii, assembly GCA_009831015.1. Classification (NCBI taxonomy): domain Eukaryota; kingdom Viridiplantae; phylum Streptophyta; class Pinopsida; order Pinales; family Pinaceae; genus Picea; species Picea engelmannii. The sequence continues at coordinate 320,357 of ML787710.1, read as the reverse complement.
AAGGACCAGTACACCAGATGGACCACCCTGTGTCAAGAAAGAGACTAGACAGAACCAAAATTCACCAATATTTTCCATACACTCTACACCAAATTGGGTATCAAATATTCTAAGAATCATCTAGTGCTCAAATACTGTAGTTCTTTTCATAGATAAATTCAAACAGAAATGGATTTCCTAGACATCGCCTCATTGGGAACAACTTATAGATACGATGTCAAGATCGAGAAAAAATTTAAGCAGAAACGACGAGAGTTTGTATCTACAAACACCTCACAGTCGTAGCAAGGAAGATGAAAACCGAACCCACATAGTAGGAGATTAATTTGTGACAGTCTCCCTCAGGACAATCTGTCCAAACTGCAACCCAAGAATGGAAACAAGAAGACGAAGAAGGACATGGGAAAATCGGGTGAGTTCTATAAAATTCCTTGGCACAACCCCAACGAATGTCGCTCCAAGAAGTCCCTCATGGCCGAGCTGAAGGATTTCGAGTCAGAGGTTGATTATGATTCTGAGTAAAATCCTGAAGTAGGGAAGTGGATTATCGATGTTGAACCTAGTGCCACAGTCGCTACCACCAAAGTCTGGCAAAGAGAATCAGAAGAACTAAAGGAAGGGGAACACCTCTTTCACTTGCAAATGTGGATCAAGGGGGCTCTGATTCACTTCATTATTGACAATGGTAGTCAAAAGAACCTAATCTCGGCAAAGGTCGTCAAGTGGTTGCACTTGCCAATGACACCACACCCGCAACCCTACACCATCGGCTGGCTTTGTTAAGGAAGAGTTCTTTGTGTCATCCAACAATGTTGGCTTTCCTATGACATCAAGCCTTTCAAGATGAGGTACTGTTTGATATTTATCCCCTTGAAGTTTGTGATGTTCTTTTAGGAAAACCATATTTTTGGAAGCGTCATCATGTGTATGAGTCTAGAACTTGTAGTGTTATTATTACTTTGGGTAGACAATTGTACGAGATCCCAGAGGTGGAACCAATCACTGTTATTTATTTAATATATGCTAAGCAATGAAATAAGGTTATTTCACAAACCAGGAAGTTTTTCTTCTTTGTGATTCGTGCTCATAGTAAGTAGAAGGTCGTTGCCACATCCATGGCCTCTACACAACACCTCTCTTTGCAACAGAAGAAATTGGACGAGATCGTGGAAGAATACAGAGACATATTCATCTCACCGACATGGGTACCGACACACTACCAAGTCAAGCATCCCATTGATCTAACCCCTGATGCACCTCTACCTAATGAACCAGTCTATCGACACTCACTGATGGAGAATGACAAAATCAAGTGTTAGATCCAAGAGCTTCTTCAAAAGGGGCACATCTGACCCAACTCCTCCCCTTGCGGAAGCTTGATTGTACTGGTGTAGAAGAAGGATGGGACTTGGCGAATCTACATTGATTACAAATCCTTAAATAAAATCACAGTCAAGAACCGCTATCCCATTCCCAGGATTGATGACCTTCTTGACCAACTCAAGGGGGAAAAGTTTTTTAGTAAGATTGACCTGAATTCTGGTTACCACCAGGTTCCCATCGAACCAATATATGTCTGGAAGACAACCTTCAAGTCTAAGGAAGGTCTCTACTAATGGATATTCATGCCCTTTGGCTTAAAAAATGCACCAACAACTTTCATGAGGTTTATGGACATTGTGTTGAGACCCTTCACAAAATCCTTTGTGGTAGTATATTTGGATGACATCCTCATCTTCAGTAAAACGTGGGAGGAGCACATGCGACATATTCAATAGGTTTTAAGCACTCTACGATAAGACAAGATTTATGCCAACTTGGAAAAATGCTCTTTTGGCATGAACATGGTCCAATACTTGGGCTACATTGTTGATGAACATGGGGTACATGTTGATCCAGCTAAGATCCATGTCATATGTGACTGGCTAGCCCCAACCACATTGAGCAAGCTTCATAGCTTCTTAGGAATCGCCAATTTTTACCGACGGTTCATGTTGGGATTCTCCCATATTTCCTATGCCCTCATCCAGGTGACCAAGGGTGGTGGTAGAGATAAGTTCATTTGGGGAAAGGAGAAACAATGCACATTTGAAAATCTGAAACATCGTTTGTTCTCAGCTCCAGTACTCTCCTTGCCTGATCTACAACAACCATTCAAGATTGAGATTGATGCATCTGACTATGATGTGGGTGCAGTTCTCACTCAACACGAGAATTCAGTGGCATACCATAGTGAGACACTCTCTGATATTGTCTGTAAATAATCCACCTATGACAAGGAAATGTATTCCATTGTACAAGCCTATCGTCAATGGAAACATTACATTTTGGGGAAAGATACGATCATACACACTTATCACAAGCCTCTATAGTTCATACAGACACAAGGGAAATTGTAGAACAACCACCATCAACAGTGGTCGACCTACCTGCAACAGTTCCATATCAACATCAAGTATAAGACAAGTGTCTCCAATCATGTCGTTGACTACCTAAGTTGGACTTTTGTGGCTGCACTTACCATTGTGCTCCATTCCTGTAGACATGAAACATTGGAGTGGCCACAAATTTACCAGCAAGCTCCGGACTTCGCCACCACATATCATCTCTTGGGTACATGTGCCATTGTCACTGATTTTCACATTCAGGATGGAATCTTATGCCATCTGGGCCATCTCTGTGTTCCTACAAGCAAGTGTGCAAATATGAATTTGGAATACTACTACAGTTGGGTGGAAAGACATTTTGGCATAGAGAAAACTGTGGTCATCCTTCAGAAACCTTTTTATTCGCCAAAACTTCGACTGGACATCATCAAGTATATCAGATCTTGCACTGTTTGTGCCATTGGAAAGTTGTCCATAAGGAAGCAAGGCCTATACACCCCTCTACCTATTCCTAAGAAGTCGTGGGAGTCCATCTCCATGGATTACATGTCTAGTTTGTGTTCCACCAAGCATGAAAATGATTGTGTGTTTGTGGTCGTTGATCGGTTTTCGAAGATGGACATCCTCACAACCTATAAGAAGACTATCAAAATGACCGATACTGTCAAGCTCTTCTTAGAATGAGTTTGGGTTCACTTTGGAATACCACAGACCATCATCTCCGACTGAGACAACAGGTTCCTCAACACCTTTTCATCGAGTCTCTGGTCTCTGTTGGACACCAATATCACAAAATCCACTTCTTTCCACCCCCAAACTGATGGCCAAACTAAGGTCGTCAATTAGATGATTGTGCACATCCTTCACATGTACAATTCTAAACATCACCGTACATGGGACGAGAGTCTCCCATATGTCCAACACAGTTACACCAGGGCTCTCCATAGTTCCATCATCCATAGCCCATTTTAGGTGGGTCTAGGATTCCAACCCTTGGGACCCATTTATGTTTCACTTCCTCTTTCCACCACATAGACAGACTCTTCCCCTGATCAATCTGCAGTAGAAAAGGCCACCAAATTAATTGAGAGAATTAAACATGTTAGTCCCTAAAGTTGCACTTGATTGCTAAGGGCAAGCTAGGGCAAGCTAGGGCATCATCAAATTATTTCAATAGTTTTTATGGATAAATGTATATTAGTGTTTTGAAAAGGTTGGAGGTTTCAATAGTAAATGAAGAAAGAGAATATCAATTCCTGATTGTAAAAAAGTTCTGATCACACTTACGTAGTCAATGGTATTCAACTTAATAAATCAGATAAAACCATAAGAAGAATGAAATACGCAAGTGTCCAATATATTCACTCACACAGGAAGATTCCTAATCCTAAATGTCATTCTGAAGTAGAGAATAAGGTACTCAAAAAAAAAGTCTTGGAATGGGAAATAAATCAATGAAATCTTCACTACCTTATCAACATAACAAGATAATTTCAATGCATCGCAAAGAAAACATGTTTTTAAAAGTAAGAAAAAGGAAGAATGAGATTAGAGGAGAAAGTCTGCTCATCAAAAGGGTTGTAGCATTGAGTGCAAAATGAAATAGTTCCTGCTTTAGAATCATAAAAAAGAATCTTAGTCCTACATTCCTGGTCTCTATTGAACCCTCTCGGGCCTCTACCCCCCCCGTTTCAATCTGTCATTCAGAAGATTTATATATTTATAATCATGCATTTAGATCCCAAATTGATGGATCTAGGATTTCTAAATACAGATATTAGTTTCTATTTTGTTGGAAATGAAATCCTTAAACCAAATGTAAAAATGGTTACAAAAAGGTGTCGAATATTGAAGTTGTTGTAGACCACTCTCCTTTGTTGTCAACAAATTTTCCTTTGACTGCTACTTAGTTGCCATTTGTTCATTTTCTTCCAATTGTGCCTTTAATTGTTGAGAGGTGGTTAAAGCATGGAATTTGATCTTAAAATATCTCACATGCTGAAGATGCTCTGCCACTTCTGCTTGATAATGTTGGCCTAAAGTTTTGGATCTAGGGTCAATATGCTCTGTAAATATGGAATATGTTGGAATCAAATACCCTTAGGGTCTAGAAAGAATCCCTTGCCAGCTAATCTTCCTGAAATGCTTTGCCATCTTTCCATGGAATGTTTAAATGCTTCCTAAATATGCTCATCGAATTCCTAGAGATTTGTAATTGAATCTTTGACTAATGATATTATGCCTTCAATATTTCACTTTCAAATCTAGAAATGATTCGATGTTGTTCACTGCTGATCTTTTTCCATAAAATTTGGAATTGATTGATCTTTACCCCTTTTATTCCTTTCAGTTATCGACACCACTACCTTGTAACCCATCGTTGCAGTTGCAAATGCTTCCCTTGTAGCTCGTATTATATCATCTCCTGTAGAATATACAACACATAAATGATTTTCATAGTTACCTGAACCTACAACTGGAGTGTTTCCAATTCGACCCATCATTTTGTTCACCATCCCACCTGTAAGAATAGTTGCTACACAATTCTCTACCACACATTCAATTGTCTCTTGATGGAAGATATTTTCTATTGGTGTGGAAAAATCAACCTGAACTTCATGAATTTTTCTTGCTCATCATAGTCATTCCACATTCTCTTCTGTAATGAGTGCTTCAAATCAATACTATCAACAACTAGTTCTCTTACAAATTTTTCATTATAGAAAGACTAGAAATTTCTCGACAATGTTTGGTGGATCCACCCATGATGGTTTCCTCTGTTTCAATCGTTCCTACCTCTGTTAGGAATACCCCTCTCCAACATTAAAAGTTGGATCATTCTTGAGTTCGTTAATTAGAAATGCAACTCCAACCATACAAAAGATAATATGGCATTTTGAGCATACTTTTCTTTTCCCGTGGGCTCTTTCATGGGCACTATCCTTCACTACACTTGACACTTTGGTTCTCTGTGATTTACCTTGTTTACTGGAAGTTTCACAATTTCCTTTCTCTCCACATTTTTCACATGCTAGCACAAGCCACAACTTTTCTTCATGCAGGTGATCTCAGTGCCACGGTGACCAATACGCCCCTTCACAATGAACTATTGTAACTTTCACATAGAAATAACAATAGGAAATGGATGGTTGTTTCATGAGCTCTTTGGATGCAATAAAAAGTTGTTGGTGCATCCTTTCAACACTTAGAATTTGACTCTACACCCTTGGGCAACCTACATCATGTGGCTTTTCACTTGGGCACTAGGTTTGACCTATGTGTTGTGTGTTGTGGCTAACCTGTGTTGTGTTTGATGGCCGATGATGGATATTGGCTCCTGTCGAGTAACTTTTGATAAAATAATCATTAAATTTGTAAAAGAAAATCGAGATCATAAAACTTGACCATTTAAACAAAAAAATGGCTTTATAATACCATTTTTATTTTGCCAGAAAACTGTCTTTTAATCCACATGCAATGATCCTTACTTAATATCAGCTTAAAACATATTTCACTACTACAAAGGCAAATTTGTCTCAATCAAGGCATCATAGCACTATTTAGAGGGTGTATGGAATAAGAACTTCCACCCTTCCTGTACCTCCTCTCTAATGAGGTGAGTTAAAACCTCAACACTACTTCTAGCATATGCAATACCAGTGTTTTGGAATGACAGTTTTTGGTGCTACAGGATTAACGATGTTCCTAGAACAAGGACAAAATTTAATATTTAGTATCTGGATACTAACACAACACATCTTCCAACAGGTCTAGGAGATTTTTCAGAAATCCAATGCCAGGTAGAAGCAGTGCCATGATAAACATAGGGTACCACACCAATTTCAGGTTGGCGACAAAGTCTGGTTACATTTGCAGAAGGAGCATCTCACCGGGCCCCATCGGAAGCTTCAGCCACTTTGTTATGGGCCTTACACTATCACTGTTGGAACAGGGGGAGACCCAGAGTTTAATTCTTAACAGCGCACCAACAAAACCCCGACTACCAGCCCTTTTGACAATACTTGCGAAGAAGGTGAAGTCTCACCCGAGGTAGAAGAATGGGGGGTTACAAGATCCAGGTGTCTGTAACTAGGATGGGACATAGATCTGTGATAAAAACACTTCACAGGATATTCGATTAATGCTTAATAAGTGACATGCATTAGTTTTACTAACTCTATTAACTCCACAGAACATAAAGATAGATCGCCATAGTAACAAATGACAATATACCATGAGTACTTAGCACTTAGCATTATAGATTAAATATAGCATTTATTTACCCTTAACACAAGTAAAGAACTTAAGCAACCAAAGATATATCTATTATACATCATAATCAAAGAACTAAGAAGATTCATAACATAAATAACACAACACAAAGAAAAACAAAGACACCAGATATACATGGTTCACCCTAGTGTGGGGCTACGTCCACCAACCGCTTCGCCTCTTTATTATTTTTCAAATTCTTACATTCATTCACTCATGTGTATTAAGCCACAGAGACAAGATTTTCACTAGACATGAGATTTTCTCACTGAGCACTAGATTCTCGTTCCAAAACTAGGTCAATACATAGAGTCATCTCTCTATCGAGCACAAAGCCTTAAAGCAAATATATCCCTTTACAAAAATCAACTCGAACTACTTTCACTTAGCTACTTCTACCATACATTCTTATTTATTTATACTCTTACAAACCCTTACAATAAGGTCTAAACATGGGAAAACCCCATGGGTCGACATCCCATAAACCCATTACAAAACCCTAGAGGGCCCCTTACTAGGTCGACATAGCCTGTAAAATAAGTGAGATCTGTGATCTCAGCTCCACCTGGGTGCTCCTTCTTTGACCAATGTGTCAAAGTCCAAAAGTGGGCCAAATCTGACCAAGTTTTCCCCAAAACTTGATCAAGGGCCAACAATCACCAAGGTTATGGTTAGCAATGATTTTGAGCTCAACACTCCACCCTTCCTTGGTCTACATATAGTATTCAATGTGGACCTCCTTCGGCCATATTTTCCACCATTATTGGACACCTATAAGATCGTTGAACAACTGACACCCACATAGCTCAACCCTTACTGCATGGAACAAGCATCCATCGATCAGATAGTGGACACACAGGTCAAGGGCACTCGCCAGCAACACATTCAACTTTATCAGGTTGTCAAGGCAGGTAAAATCCTACACCAAGGAAAGTGGCTCATCTGGGGCCAAATCCAACAAAAGTTTCCTCACCTGATGGGGGAAATTAACGCAATGGATACCATTGCTTCCTAAAGGGGAGGATTGATCCAGATGGATATTGGAGGCCACCCACCTATTCCAGCTAGCTCCTCGTATCCATTTTTGTTCAGCACATCTTTCTGTATTTCTTTATAGTTGTGAGTTCTACACTTTTGAGGCTTTCTGAAGCCTCACACTTTCTCGAGGTGGATACGAGTGGCCTCTCGCCTAATCCAACTAGCCTATTTTGTATGTTCTCATGTCAACACATCTTGTTGTACTTTCAGGGTTGTTTTGAGGCCCCAGACATTGTTTTTTAGCTCGTCACATTCATACTATAGATGGAGTCACAGTCTGATGGTGGAATGTGTAATTCTCTTAAATACCTTTCCGATGGGCTATCATGTGCCTAAAACAGAGGTTATATGTGAAAGTTATGACCCTAGGAAGTTGAGGTACCAAACTACACCAACTTACACATAAGGCCCACGTGACTTTTGGCGTTTCACCTTCTAGGGTTAGGTTTTTGGATGTCTATGGTTTTGGCATTCATGAGTAATATTAAAAGGGCCTATGGAGCCTCATTGTAACTCATTATGATCAGACGAATGTGTGTAGAAGCCACATCTCTTCTCAGATATAGCTACCACCATTCGAGCAAGTTTAAGTTCTGCAGTTTTACAGTTTCATCCTATTTCTTTACTTAATGGAAGATATTGTTCACTGAATGTTTGTTTTATTCTTCCTATCTTTGTATTTATCATATTCAGTTGGTTCCGCTCCTAAATACAGATCAATTGAATACATAAGCATTGGAAGGGGATAAATATATAAATATATAATAAAAAAGAGAGAGAATATATCAACATGTTATACCTTGAGTCATTATTCACTCCTCATAAGATCCTTAATCTTTTTTCTCCCTATCCCTCACACAAGCAAGGCTAACTTGATATGAAGATTATTTTTTCATGGACGAGCTCCTATGAGATTCCTGCAACATGTACCTGTAAATGATCCTTCCTCTTATTTCCCATGGAATGCCTTCCTTATATATATTGGTGGAGGAGTCTAGGAGAGGCTTATATACCTCTAGAAATTACTAAAATTGACTTGATTAAGGGTTCCCAAGCTCATATCATGGTAAATAAAACTCGCCCAGTTCTAATCTCCTTGTAACTCACCAAATATAGAAGGTACAAGGGGGATCGTGGGATGGAAGTAATGTAGCTAATGACCAATTATGGGATATATTTGGGATTAGTACCAATGGTTTGTGCTATGTCAAATATTTGTGGCATGACCTCCCTAAAAAATCACTAAAATATAGGGTAGAAGAGTGTGTCTCAACATGATGCATCAATGGATCCTCTATGAGTCCCTGTGGTAGAAACAAATGTTGTAACACTCTAGTAGTTTGGACTCTCTCTAAAAACTACATGGATCCAAAACAAGACCTTGAGAAATGTAGGTTCCTCAAACAAAATGGAAACAAATATAATAGCAAGTCAACTTGTAGACCATACTAATAGTAGAAAGAGAACATAGACAGTATGGATATAGAATATAAACACAACTATCTTATGACAAGGAATATAAGATAATACAAGGAGCCATTGCAATCCCAAAGGTATCAAATACACCTAGAACCCTAATACATGTTGATGTTTGTAGTGTTGGACAGTTACTTATGCATAGGTGTAAGTGTTTAGATATTTGGAATTCATCCAAATCCTTCTACCTTAGTAATTTACTTTAATTTAATGAATTATTAAAGTAAAGTGATTTTAATAATTAGTTCAGTTTATGTTATTGAAATACTAAAGTTATTAACATTAGTGAATTAAATATTATCCATTGATCTCAAGTGAGGTGAGATTTAATCTCCACCATCAATCACTTTGGAGATTAGGTTTAGGTCATATATCAATATTATAAAATCAAGGATAGGGTAAAGGAGGAGACACTTCTATGATTATATCATAGAGATAGAGCAGAGAAGGAATTTTTCTCAAGGGGATATTGGATAGGTGGAAAAGGACTTTCATCTAGAGATAAATATAGATTAGGTAGAAGCGAGAACATGGGTAACAACAATAAGATATGGCATATTAGCACCACATAAGTAGAGTAATTCATAGGTTAGTCAGGGTGCCTATGTATGAAGACTATAGTGCAACAAAGAACGTATGTATGCAGGTGACATTAAGGATAGACATGTACAAGTCTGGAAAAGATAAAGTAGGTTTGAGCATCATCTCGAGCAATGGATTGACCATGAACAATAAAGAACTAATATTCATCGGCATCCAAATTTAGTGAGAATGAACTATCAACATCCATGAGCATGCAACATCCATGAGGAGCACTCAATCTCTTCTTAGTTCTCCATATTTTCCAGGTTCATACCACCCCATCCATTGTTGTTGTCACCCAACTGAATGAAGGAGGAAATGACGCCACTATTGCAATATTCTAGATTACACACATTAAAGGAAGATAATACATTGAAGAAAGAACATAAAAAACACACACACATACTCAAGAAGTATTTTTGCGAAGGTTAACAAACCACCTTTCTATTCCATCTTTATGAGTATAAATACATAGGAGAGATAGTTGGACTGATTGTACCTGCTCCAACTAGTCCTTTGTTAATTTCACTGATAATTTATGTTATCAAATTGTCCTTTATTGCATATATGTTCATATATTTACTTAATATCTAATGTGTGATAAATATTGCAAGGGCCTAAGAGGCCTCCCAACTATTCCTTACCCCTCCTTCTTGAGAGAATTGATTGGAATTAACATTTTCTAGTTCAAATGTAAACATCTTATTTGTTAAGTTTCTGATCAGTGTATACATCTCATCCATTCAATCTTCATGAGAATCTTTGACTAGATATAAAGGGCCACATTCTTCTATGGCCTTTTTTCTTTCTATCTAATATGGCTTTTGCTTCATTTTTCCTGATGCAATCATATTCCCTTCAATGTCTATTGCATCGTCCCACATTACCAACAAAGTTGGAGCTCTTATTTCCCTTAATACCATGGAAAAACCTTCATCAAAATCCCCAACATATGTGACCTTAGTTTCTTTCTACAAGGGATTTATATCTATAGGGACATTTTTGTATAACTTCTTGAATATTTTGTTAAAGTCAACTACAGGCTCATTTTCTCTCTTCTCAAGTGAGCTGAATTTGGTCAAGTAATATATATATATATATATATATATATATATATATATATATTCCCCCTTATTGTCTCATAAATGCAGACTCAAGGGTTCTTCAATAGATTAGGTTGGGTCACCATTGTACTTGGGCAAGAGCTTCAGATAATTTTCAGGGAGGTCATGAACATTCATCGGGGGGTTTAATAGACCAAATATAGTAATGACCCAATGGTTTAAAGGTGGTGGGGAGGTTTACTTCCCCCAGTTCTTCATCTTCCAAGGTTGGCCATAAGATTTTGTAGGATATGGTTATGGGCTTCAATGGACGGAGGATTAAAACGATTTTGCAAGAAGGGTTTAAGGGAAGAGCTTGGTTCTTGACAAAATCCTAAGGGTGAATTACATGTATCTATTAAGGGTTCCAGAGGTATCTTGGAAGAAAAATATGAATCAAATGGTATATCAACTAACTCAAAAGATTCACTACGTCTACAAACAAAAAAAGGATATGTTTACAAATTAGGGTTACCTGAAGATGAAGAGATGTGATGTTCTTTGATATTTCTCTAGGTGATGAGCTTCTATGGATGTGAGTATACTAGAGTACACTCAAGATCTGGATTATTTCTACTGTATCTTCTATTGTATGCTAGATATTTTGTCAATGGAGTAGCATATCTTGTAATGTTGTATCTCTAGGGGAAATTATCTTCAAATTACGTTCCTCGACAATGGTTCCATTTCATATGTTATCCATTGAGATATTCCATATTATTAGTGCAATGATGATGAGGCACCCTAGGAGATAAGACTCATGGTGATCCTTAAATCCATGCTTGCAATAATAGAAATTATGCAAAAATGTGGGTATGCTTTTCTCTCTCTCTTATAAAACTCTAGACCCTCAAACAATCTCAACCCAAAGATTAAAAATTTCATCTCCAAGAGGAATTTGTCCATGAGTGTTTTATAAAATTGAGTTTAAATATGGGTGGAGTGATGGGTCAGAAGAAATACGCAATAAAAATATGAGACACTACAAGAATGAATCTCATAGTTCATGGAAAAGAATAATGTGTTGAGCAATTAAGAATTCATGATGCTTGCACTTTTTGGATTTAAAATTTGTAGGAAATTTTAAAATGTCCAACATTTCGAGTGGACACTCCATCCATCATCAGGGACAAAAGAAGCTTATGAGAGAGAAAAGAGTGCCAAGAAACGATAATAAACAAGATGATAGAAGAAAGATGTTGTTGAAGGGAAGTAGGAAAGTTAGATTGATATATAGTTCTATCAGATATACTAGGTCATTAAAACATACATCAAACAATAAATATATTCAAATATTTAAATCAATGGATGTACCTGTTGTGGGGTGTTCTACCCTACGGACTAATAAGATAGGGCTCTAAACTTATACGCAGAAAATGACCCTTAAGATTTAACTTTTAACCTTCTACCCAAAATCTCAACCCCTTTTCGAGCAAACAATGGAAGAATCGACTCACCTTTTTAACGATG
>ML787710.1:257383-293884 GCA_009831015.1 Picea engelmannii | reverse complement strand
CAACATGAAGTTCTCCTGAAGCTTAAGGCAAAGCTAAAGGGTGTGGACAATAATAGGCTTGGCAATTTTGGCAGAGTTTCTTTGCTATCCTTTTTCCCCCTTTGATTAGTACCCCTACCCCTCCTTTTATAGGCTAGGAAGAGGTAGGGTTTTAGGCGAACTCTCGGCCATGCATGGCGGAGAGTTTCAGTTAACTGACAAAAAGCCTCGTGTCTCGGCGGAAACTTCCCTGATTTTTTGCTTTGTTAGGTACTCGCGGGCTGTTTTGGGCTAGCCCGCGGATGCCTGCGTGCAGTAAAGGGACAACAAGCGGTTGCCCGTGCCCAGTGAGAAGTTAGGGCGCGGGTTGCTTGTTTTAAGTGGTTTTTTGAGGAATTACTCAGCATGGTTTTGGCTAGGAAGAGGCATGAGTTGGCCTGATGCCAGGTAAACCTGTATGGTGCATTTTAGGGTTATAACAGTACCCTCTACACATCATTAAAAATAAGGATAAATGACAAGAAGTGGTCATTGTTAATAGAAAATCACATTAGTATAATAAGCATACAACACATAGTTACAATAAACATGCTATATAACTTGCTTCTCGAGGTTTTATTAATGGGTATCTTGTACAAGAAGAAAAAATGAGATGGTGGATTTTACAACAACACATGCACAAAAATAAGAACAAAATGAAACATAATATAGGGGATGAATCTCATGAAGTCTGGAATCTTAAAAATCTGTCTATGTAAGAGGGGATATTGATCAAATAGCTCTAGTTATAAGAAACTCTTAAATTCCCCAAAGTTCCAACCCTTAAAAAATGTTCCTTCTCTTATTTTTATTTTCACATTTTATTCCGAACTACTTCTTGACACTACTTATTGCTTCTTGTTTTGAATGAAAATTCTCTCTTCACTTATTTTGTGATGATGACAAGTGGAAAAAATTCTAACGTAAAAGATTATTTAGATAATCAACTTTACTGGCATGCCTAGCACTACTTGACTCTCCATGATTTCCCGTGGGAAGTATGAGAAGCTGACACATGTACCACCATGGACTTCCTATCAAGTAATCAATATTATTCATATTTAAAACTATTTCATTAAGGTTAGTTTACCTCTCATATGATGCTTGAGGAAGATGCTTAAAACTTTCTTTCAGTTGATGCACACTATTCAAATCTCTTGCAAGCATTTACATTATGTCTCGTCCCAATAAGACTCTGGTCAACTTGTAAAACCATTTATCATCATTTCTTTTATGTTCCACAAAATATGAATACCTTTTTTTAGAGTGACTATATCAATTTCCATCCCAAGGGGAAGGTATTCCTAGAGTGATGAGATCTTTGAATATCGTCTTGAATGAAGATACATCATTTTCTATCTCCATTTTATTTTCATCATTTTGTAACTATCTCCTCTTAGTGAGAACCCTCTTGGAATGAATGATGATATTGGTCCTATCTTTGACATTCAAGTCCTTGAGATTCTCTTTGGTTCTACCATTTAGGAATTTCATGGTCTCATTGGAAATCCCAAGACTATATTCCAATTCGTACTTTACCCAAATTATGTCTTTTATGGCTAGTTTAATCAACTCTAGTTCATCCCTTGTTAAAGAGAATTGGGCCCAATTGTTAGCTAGTATGATAGATATTTGATCCCAAATTACATGTTTATTTTGTTTCAATGTTGGCTTCCTAGTGGCTCTACTCTCCAACCTTTCTATCTCTTTCAAAGATTCATCCTTATCTTTGTTCAACTTGGACAAGAGCACTTCTCTACTCTGAGTTTGTTCTTCTAATTCTACAATATTATAAATTTTATTTCTAACTTGTGTGTTTAGAGACCATAAATCTCTTTCGTTTGCATTGAGGTCATCCATCACCTTAGCCATGTCTTCTATTGGATCAATGATATCCACTAGCTCTTTCCCTTTTCCGGACACTTGAGTGAGGCAATCTTGCTGATTTTTTAGCAATTCATTCTCCCTCATAGATATTTCAACTTCTCTTTTCAATTGCATATTCTCTTCATCTCTCTTGTTTAATTGGAGGACTAATTTCTCCTTTCCTTCAAAAGTGGCATGTAGTTCTTATGTATGGACATGTTGAGATTCAAGAATATTCAACTTTTTATTTAGTTCTTTGATAACCATGTCATTTTTCTTTATTAGATCTTCTACAACATTAGGATATTTAAGATCTCCACTTAAGGATATTATCTTCTTTTCCAATTTGTCCACCCTAGTATTATTATATTTAGTGGTTATTTTCTCTTTTCTCATATTTTTGTGGATTTTGAGTGTGATTAGAAACACGTACGATGGGAATTTTCTAATTGGACCTGAATGGATTATTTTAATATTATGAAAAAGTCAAATTTTGAGGGTGCCATGGCATATGAGGATAAGAGGAGGGAAAAAATACCAAGAGAAACATCATCCGTTACTCTATCATGATCATGACCTACAATTTGACAAATGGTAGTTAGGTCTTGTTGAATATTCTATGGGAAAATATCGGTAGAAAAATCATTTGAGAGGGTTGGTATTGTTGAATTGGGGCATAAAAGGCTTCAAAGAAAATTTTCTTTATCATCCTGGGGAATTTCCTGGTATGCGACTTCAAGTCTATGTTCTTACAAATTGTTTGAGGGTTCTTCTGGGAAGAAGATCATTTTAGCTAGGGCTTCTCTTGAAAAATGAAAATTAACCCACTGCTTATCTATGGACAATATTTTTCATTTGGGGGATAGGTTATTAGAAACACACCAGTGGATGACATAGAGGAAATTGAAGTTTGTTGTATGCTTGAAAAAATTAAGTTCGAATCCCATAGGTGCATATAATCATGGTGACATTTAGCATTCTCCTGAGTGTGAATGGTGACTTTTACTAGGTCGGAGCAAGACAATATTGGGTAGAAAATTTCACTATCACGGTCAATTAAGGGCTCATCAATTTTAGGGACTTTCTTGGAGGGTTGGGGCTTCCTAGGGTTTGAAATAGTTAACATTAGGGAAATTGCAAAAGATGAAGGGAAAATGAAATAAAAAGGACAGAAGGGTTACAAGTTACCTTGAAATAGGTGTGTGGGTGATCCAAATTTTATGAGCAGAAAGAAATGAATACAGATTATTAACAGGTTCTTAACACAAAATAATAGAGATACAGTAAAACTGATTTTCTATTCAATAATGAAATAAGTTGAAACTGTAAAATGCAACGGAAACAAGCTTGTTGGAATGGTGGCAGCTTATCTTTGAGAATAGATCTGACGGTTGCGCTCATTCATAAGAAGATGATTACAATGAGGCTTTGGGGGTATTTTTACCATAAACAGGAATTCCAAAAATCCTAGACATCCCAAAACCTAACCCTAGGAGATGAAGCGCCAAAAGTCATGTGGGCCCCGTTTGGGTAAGTTAGTACATCAACTTCCCGGGGTTGTAACTGTTGCATACGATCTCCGTTTTAGGTGTATGATATCCCATTGGAAAGGTATCATCGACGATATTCATTTTAGGGTCAATAAAAAAGGAACTACCATATTGCAAACTTGTTTTCCCCAAAAAACATCGTTTAGGGCCTCAAAACGACTCCGGAAGTGAAAATTGCTAAAAGTAGTAAATTACCAAAATTGCTAGAAAACAGTTTTGATCTAGTTGGAAAAGGTGGGTGGCCATCGATATCCACTTGGATCAATGGGGGGGGGGGGCACCTGATATTATTTGCCTGAAATCCTCCTTCATTTGAAAATGGAAAGTGTGTGCTTTGGCTCTTTGGAATGAGTAATAATCTTCGGGGCCAATAATAATTTACATTTTTCTTTACCTTTTAGGTTTCCATATGTCAACCCTTTATTCATATGAATCATTTTTGTAAAAATCATGAAAATATTGAAATTTTGGGTGATCTCATGCTAACATTGTCATTGTCCCATGGATGGGTGGTGATAGTTTGATTTCCTATGTTGGTTTTGATGTGGGACCGGCTATGATTATGTGTATTTGGGAATTTATGGACGAATAATCGGGACCAGTGGGATCCTCGTGCACATGCGAGGGTCTTAGGTGGCGATAAATGGTAGGAGGTTAGGTCAAACTATAATATTGTTGTTGTGACCCAACAATAGTGGTTTAGATCATCATATACATTTCATGAGACACCATCCATCCTTCAACATGTGGCTCTTAAAACCACCATCATACTAAAAGTGTTGATTAATTGGGCTAGTTGTCATTGATGTCAACCCTTGAACAAAGTCCGGTAGCGAATTCTGGTAGAAAATGGTTTGGGTAATGGACCCAAGTTTGTTTGATGGATAATGCTATGAGTTTTGATATATTTCAGGTAATTATATTCTATATGGATAGTACATGTCATGTTATTTCCGATGGTATGTGTAACGTCACATAACTCCTCACGGTTAGAGAGTTATGTCCATGTGAAGTTGGAGAACCCTCATGAGTCATCTAGAAGCCCCAAAAGGTGAAAGTAGTCAAGTGGTTGCAAAGAAGAAATTATTTAAATAATAAATTGAAGTGATGAGTGTACTATAAGTCAAAGTGGATAAAAAGTAAACTATTTAAATAATAAAGTTAATGGAGAAATTACTAAGTGGACAAGTGGTTAGAAGTGGGTTAGCCCTAAAATAAGGAAAGTGGTTTAAGATATTTTAGAAGGTAAATAATAAAGTGAAGTGATGAGTGTAATATAATTCAAAGTGGATACAAAATAAATTATCTAAATAATAAAGGTAATGGAGAAATTACTAAGTGGATGAGTGGTTAGAAGTGGGTTAACCCTAAAATAAGGAAAGTGGGTTAAGATGGTTGAAATGTAACCCCTTGAGGAAGCTACATGAAAGTATAAATAAGAGGCAAGGCTCTCTAATTTTAATCACACTTGAGCATATTGAATATATAAAAGTGAACAAGGTAACCAAAGGATGTCTAAGACAAATTTCAGAGGGAAGGTGAAGTAAAGAAGACCGAAATTCAAGGGAGGATAAATTCTTTTGATGATGTTTTCTAAGGTATGTTATTTACAGGTCATCTCACCATTTTTGCAATAACTATTTTTATACAATGATTCAGACCGTGAAATTGTGACTCCATTGAGGAAACATATCCAATTCACTGTGATAAATATTTCATCTTGTGGGTCGTTGTATTTTTGGAGTTACACTCCATGGAAAATAGGGTTTGTGGGTAGTCTTGAAACTAGTCTAAAACAATTGTTTCAGGTAAAAATGTCATAACTTCTTCATAATAGATCCAAATTCAGTAATATCAAATGTATTGGTTAGAGTACCATCTGTAATATTATTTTTACCATTTCCATATCCATACAACAAATATTTTGTGTGGGGCGCTCTCTACAAGTTCGCTCTCTAGAATAATCCAGAATTCAACAAGCTATGCCATTTTTTTCTATAAATCCTTTTCTGAGAGATTCCAAGTAGTGAAACCTGTAGGAATTGCATAAAAGACACTAAAGAACATTTTGTACTATTTCTAGATCTTTATTCATTATAGGTACATAGTTATGATTATTTACAGTTAGGGTTGTTGACTAATCCAAAATTAGTCATGTGAGACTAAAGTAAAGTTTGATGAAAATGCTAGTCTCTTGTTGTTAAAGTTAAGGAAGGTTTTCATGTATGTGATCATATACCCCATGTCTATTATAGAGTTACAAATCAGATTTGGATGATGAAATTGATGAGGGACTTTGGTTGAGGTACATGTTGGGTACATGGTTGAGACAAGTAGTTGATGTGTTGGCACATACATGAGGTGTATAGTTGATGATGTTGGTACATATTGATGGGTCATAATTTAGGTGTATTTGATGCATGATTGGTACATATTTGGTGCATGGTTGATGCACTCGTTGATGGTACAAGTTGAGGTACAGGATGGTGCATGGTTGATGCACTTGTTTATGGTACAGGTTGATTACAAGTTGTTTGGACAGGTTATTGTGACATGTTATTTGTACAGGTTTGATGCATGGTTGATGCATTTGTTTATGGTACATGTTGAGTTATAGGTTGATGTATGGTACATGTTGTCACATGTTATTGGTACATATTGTTACAGGTTGATTAAAGGTTGATTGGTACATGTTTACAATAGTATATCTCACCATGATGGTGTGACAATGGTTCCATCATTCTACTTCTACACTAGGGAAATTGGATGGGGAAAGAACAGGTGGTTGTAGCGACCTTCCAGTTGTAGCTGGAGAACATAGGGGGTTGTAGCCTCCTTCTGGTTGTAGCTAGAGAATTGGGGAGTTGGAGCTTCCCTCAGGTTGTATCCTGAGAAACTAGGGGGTTGTAGCCTCCTTTTGGATGCATCTAGAGAATTGGGGAGTTGGAGCTTCCTTCAGGTTGTATCCTGAGAAACTAGGGGGTTGGAGCCTCCTTCTAGTTGCAGCTAGAAAAAAAAGTAAGTTGGTTCTTCCAATGAATGTAATTATTAAAGACATATAATAAAAATCATTATGTGGTTTTCTCCCGTTTTGGGGTTCCACGTAAAAACATTGTTGTACTGTGTATGTGTATGATTTATCATCTGTTCATTGTTTATTTACTCTACAACTATTGGATGATAATTTTACATTGATATAAAACTTACATTTTGTGGTTAAAAGGGATAATTTATCTATTACTGATTCACCCCCCCTCTCAGTAATCCAAAAATTGGAATAATATTCGATTCCTTCAAGAATTAGTTTAACCACTAAAAGGTAGATCATGGAGAGTAATAACATTTATAAACATGGAATACCACAATTTGATAGACAGAAGTATGCATTCTGGAGAAGAAGGATGAAAACATATATACATGCACAGGGATTTGAAATTTTGCAATCTATAGTATATGGATATAAACAACCATCAGTTCCGCCAATAAGTGAAAGAGAAATAAAAATTGGTCAAAATAATTCCAAAGCAACAAATTCACTTCTGAATGGTCTTGTTGAATCGATGTACACCAAAGTTATGCATTGTAAATCTGCTAAAGAGATTTGGGACAGACTTCAAAATATTTATGAAGTAGATTCAAAAGTCAAAGTAGCAAAGCTTCAAACTTACAGAGATCAATTCAAACAACTAAATATGAAGGAATATGAGAATATTGCATCTTATTTATTATGATTCGATGAAATAGTAAATGCAATCATAGGTTTGGGAGAAGAAATTAAAGAATATGTAATTGTTCAAAAGGTACTAAGATATGTTCCTATGAGATTTGATCCTAGGATATCAACACTAGAAGAAAAAGCAGATCTAGACTCAATAAGCATGGACAAACTACATGGAACCTTCACAGCATATGAAATGAGAACTAAACATGAAAATCCAGATATAAAAGAAGAAGATTTCAAAGTATCCAAAATTTCAAAGCAGAAGGGAAAGGAAAAAGAAAAAGAACATAGCAGCGACAATGACATCTCGGAAGATGATGAAGAAATGACCAATTTTGTCAAGAGATTGAACAAGGGAACCAACAACAAATATAAAGGTATGTTTCCATTGATTTTTTTTAATTGTGATGGTATTGGTAAGTTTTCTAAAAAAATGTCCTCATAAGAAAAATAAGGGGAATGATGAATATTACTCAAATAACAAACAAACATATAAAGGAAAAGGAACCTCAAAGAGTTTTTTCAAGAAAAGCTTATGCACCAAAGAAGACATCTCCTCATTAAATGAAGATGAAGTCAGTGATAGTGAGACAGAAAGAGTTCTATTCATGGTAGTATAAGACTATGATAAATAAGACACCGAAGAAGAATATGAAGAGGCAGAGGTTGACTACTGAGAATAATTGTTGACTGCCATAGAAGTTATAAGAAGAGAAAAGAGGAAAAATAAGAAGCTACAAGAAGAACTGGACAAGAAGGAAGACACTCAAGAACTAGAGACGATTATCACGAAATTGAAGCTTCAAATAGAATAATACAAAAAAATTGAAGAATCACTCAAAGAATAGTTAGAAGAAAGAGACATGATTATTGGAATTTTGGAAGCAGATATTGTCACATTGAGAAAGGATCTCCAAAAGAAAAATATGTAGAACAACTAAAAAGTTTTGGATGACATTACCAATAGTCAAATGCCTCATCATGACAATTCCAGACTTGGATACAATCAGACAGAAAATGGATCAAGATCCAAAATACCATAACAAGAAACATATCGAAAATTTTATGCAGAAACAATCAAAGGGGACAAGAAGACCTACAAGGAAGATTACAAGGACACTCCTCCACCGAGAAGATTCAGATTTCATAATCAATGACCGACATAAACAAATAGGCCTCAAGAAGAAGGATGATTCATAATATTAACTTCTTTCAAAAGATCTTCAACTCCCAGGTATCAAACTATATTTTTGGGTTTATGCTATGTATGCAATAATTTTGGACATAAAGTTGTAAATTGTAGAGCCAATAGAAAGAACATAAATGTTTATCCAAGAAGGCCTAGTGAAATAGAGAGAAGAAGCTACAACAAGTTTGAATCATTGAGAACTAAAGTGGAATGCTACAAGTGCAATGACTTTGGCAACATGGCCAAATATTATAGAATGACAATACCTCCTAGAGAACCACAACAGAACAACAACAGTCACAGACATGAGCCTCAGAAAGGAACATGGATAAGAAATCAGAATCAGTATAGCAATGAAGAATTCACACTCTCTCTAAGAGCTAAGAAGAAGAAACGTGGTTGGTATGTTTACAGTGGTTTTTCAAAACATGATGAACAGGTGAACAAAGACCATTGTTGATTAAGTTAGTTGTCATTGATGTCAACCCTTGAAGAAATCCTCATAGCACAAAGGATGGGTAATGGACCCAATATTGTTTGATGTAAACATGACTCGTTATTGTCTTTTCATGGTTGATAATAAGTAGAAATGGATGAACTCCAAAGCAGTCCCCTTATGGTGAAATCCCTCACGGGAAGATGCTTTGTGGATTGAGTTATCCTAGAAGTATGGTTAGAGAACCCATGCTTATTTCTAGAATAATGGGATGAAGGTCAGTTAATTTGTCATTGAAACTATCCAATATGGATATTTCTTGCCATGCCATTTCTAGTGGTATGTGGAACGTCACATAACTCCTCACGGTTACAGAGTTATGGCCATGAGAAGTTGGAGAACCCAAGTTTAGGTAATGGACCCAAGTTTGTTTGATGGATAATGGTATGAGTTTTGATATATTTGCAGGTAATAATACTCTATATGGATGGTACATTTCATTCAATTTCTGGCTTTATGTGGAACATCACATAAATCCTCACGGTTTGAGAGTTATGGCCTTACGAAGTTGGAGGACCCTCTTATG
The DNA here is from genome assembly GCA_009831015.1 of Picea engelmannii. Taxonomy (NCBI): domain Eukaryota; kingdom Viridiplantae; phylum Streptophyta; class Pinopsida; order Pinales; family Pinaceae; genus Picea; species Picea engelmannii. The sequence continues at coordinate 284,518 of ML787710.1, read as the reverse complement.
TCATCTAGAAGCCCCAAAAGCTCAAAGTAGTTAAAGTGGTTTAAGAGATTTTAGAAGGTAAATAATAAAGTGAATTAATGAGTGTACTATAATTCAAAGTGAATACAAAAAAATTATTTAAATAATAAATTTAATGGAGAAATTAGAAGTGGGTTAACCCTAAAATAAGGAAAGTGGGCCAAGTGACCTAGAAGATGTTTTTAAGGAAGCTACTTGGAGAGTATAAATAAGAGGCATGACTCTTTCATTTTTGACACACTTGAGCATATTGACTACCTATAGGTGTATGAGCTAATCAAAGGATATATAATTCGAATTTATGAGGGAAGGTGAAGAAAAGAAGGCCGGAATTCAAGGAAGGATAAATTCTTTTGATGATGCTTTCTAAGGTATGTTATTTATAGTTCATCTCACCATTTTCGCACTAAATTTGTTTCTAGAATGATTCAGACCGTGAAATTTCTATTCCATTGAGGAAACATATCCAAGTATCTTTGGTAAAAAATTCATCTTGTGGGTCGTTGTATTTTTGGATTTACACTCCGTGGAAAATAGGGTTTGTGGCTAGTCCTGAAACTAGTCAAAAACAAGTGTTTTGGGTAAAAACATCATAACTTATTCATAAAAGATACAAATTCATTAGTGCCAAATGTGTTGGTTAGAGTAAATTCTTTATTATGTTGTGTAATAGTCATATCGGTTCAACAAATATTCTATGCGGGGAATGCTCTACAAGATCGATCTCTAGAATAAGCTAGAATTCAACAAGGTCTACCATTTTTTCTATAACTACTTTTTTGAGAGGTTACAAGTAGTGACACCTGAAGGAATTGCATAAAACACACTAAAAAATATTGTGTATCAGTTTCATATCTTTATTCATTACATGTGTAAATTTATGATTATTTTAAGTTAGGGTTGTTGACTATTCCAAAACTAGTCATGTGAGACTAAAGAAAAATTTGATGTAAATTCTAGTATCTTGTTGTTTAAAGTTAAGGAAAGTTTGAAGGTATGTGATCATATACACCATGTCTATTACATATTTATAAATCATATTTGGATGATGAAATTGATGAGTGATTTGGTTGAGGTACAAGTTGGGTACATGTTGAGACAAGTAGTTGATGAGTTGGCACATACATGAGGTTTATAGTTGATGATATTGGTACATATTGATGATTCATAGTTGATGAGTAGTTGACACATTATTGGTACATACTTGGTACATCGTTGGTTGCACTTATTTATGGTACAGGTTGATTACAGATTGTTTGGTACAGGTTGGTGCATGGTTGATGCACTTGTTTATGGTACATGTTGATTATAGTTTGAGGTACAGGTTGATGCATGGTTGATTCATGGTTCAAGTTTATTGGTATAAGTTTACAATGGTATATCTCACAGGGATAGTGTGACACTGGTTCAATCATTCTACTTCTACTTTAGGTCGGTTGGACAAGGCAAGGACAGGTGGTTGTAGCCACCTTCTGGTTGTATCTGGAGAACATAGGGGGTTGTAGCCTCCTTTTGGTTATATCCAGAGAATTGGGAATTTGGAGATTCCCTCAGGTTTTATCCTGAGAAACTAGGGGGTTGGAGCCTCCTTCCAGTTGTAGCTGGAAAACAAAGGAATTTGGTGCTTCCAATGAATGTAATTCTTCAAGACATATAAGAAAAAACATTTGGTGGTTTTGTCCCGATTTGGGTTTCGATGTAAAACATTGGTGTACTGTGTATGTGTGTGATTGTTCATTTATTATTGCTCATTATTGGATAATAATTATACATTTATATAACACTTGGATTATTTGAAGAAAAAGGATTATAATTACACCATTATTAATTCAACCCCCCTCTCAGTAATCCAATAATTGGAATCAGAGCAGGTTCCTTCATAAATCAGTTTAACCACTGAAAGGTAGATCATGGAGAGTACCACTTTGTATAAAAATGGAATACCACAATTTGATGGATAGAAGTATGCTTTTTGGAGCATAAGGATGAAGACATATATATAGGCACATGGATTTCAAGTTTGGCTATCAATTGTAGATGGATACATAGCACCAGCAATTCCACCAACAAATGACAAAGCAGTGAAACTCTGTGAGAATAATTCCAAAGACAAAAATTCACTTTTGAATGGTCTCAGTGATACGGTATTCACCAAAGTTGCACATTGTAAATCCAGTCAAGAGATTTGGGACAAGATTCGAAATATTTGTGAAGGAGATACAAAAGTCAAAGAAGCAAAGCTTCAAACTTACAGAGGTCAGTTCGAACAACTAAAAATGAAGGAAGATGAGAATATTGTAGCCTACTTCTTACAATTTGATGAAATAGTGAATGCAATCATAGGATTGGGATAAGAAATCAAAGAATCTGTAATTGTTCAAAAGATATTAAGATCTCTTCTTATGAGATTTAACCCTAAGATATCAGCACTAGAAGAAAGATCAGATATAAACTCAATAAGAATGGATGAACTGCATGGAATCTTCGTAGCATATGAAATGAGAACTAAATAGAAAAATCCATATGTAAAATAAACATCCTTCAAAGCATCCAAAAGATCAAAGAAAAATAAAAAGGAACAAGACGAATATAGCAACAACAATGATGTCTCGGAAGATGATGAAGAAGTGGCCAACTTCATCAAAAGATTGAACAAGGGAACCAACGAAAGGTATAGAGGTAAGCTTCCTTGAATTTGTTTTAATTGTGATGGTATTGGTCATTTTGCCAACAAATTTCCTCATAAGAAAAAGATAAGTGATGAAGGTTACTCAAAAGCAAAACACACATATAAAGGAAAAATAACTACAAAGAAAATTTTCAAGAAAATCTTATGCACCAAAGAAGACATCTCATCATCAGATGAAGATGAAGTCAGTGAAAGTGAGATAGGAAGATTTCTATTCATGGCAGTAAAATACTTTGACAAAGAAGACTCCAAATAAGAATATGAAGAAGCTAAAGAATAATATGAAGAATTCAAAGAATAAATTGAAGAAGAAGAAGTTGACTATCGAGAAGAATCAATGTGTGCCATAGAAGTTATCAGAAGAGAAAAGAAGAAAAACAAGAAACTACAAGTAGAAATAGACAAGAAAAAGGATACTCAATATCTAGAACAAATGATCACAAAATTGAAGGTTCAAATAAAACAATATAAAAGAATTGATGAAACACTCAAAGAAAAGCTAGAATAAAAGGACAGGATCATTGGAAACTTGGAAGCAGAGATTGTCGCACTAAGAAAGGATATTCAAAAGAAAAATATGCAGAATAATTCAAAAGTTTTGGATGACATTATCAGTCATCAAAAATCTCATCTTGACAAGTCCGGACTTGGAGACAATCAAACAGAAAAGGGATCAAGCTCCAAAACAATAGAGCAAGAAACATATCCAAAAATTTATGCAGAAACAATCAATGGGGATAGGAAGATATATAAGGAAGATTACAAGGACACTCCTCCACCAAGAAGACTCAGATTTTAGAATCAACAATAGACAGATAGGCCTCAAGAAGAAGAAGGATCCATAAGAGCACCTCCTTTCAGAAGATCTTCAACTCCCAAGTATCAAACTATATTTTTTGGTTTATGTTATGCATGTAATAATTTTGGACATAAAGTTGTGAATTGCAGAGCTAACAACAAGAACAATAACAACTTTGAGAGTCATACACAAAGGGGTTATTCAAGAAGACCTAGTGAAACACAAAGACGAAGTTACAAATGTTTTGAATCTTTGAGCACTGAAGTGGAATGTTACAAATGTAACAATTTTGGACACATGTCCAAAGATTGCAGAATGACAGTCCTTCCTAAAGAACCTCAACAGAATAACAATAGTCACAAACATGAACCTCAGAAAATGACATGGATAAGAAAGCAAGATCAATATAGCAATGAAGAATGCACAGTTGCTCTAACAGCTAAGAAGAAGAAATGTGGTTGGTATGTTGACAGTGGATGTTCAAAACATATGACAGGTGATAGAGAAAAGTTTTTTACATTATGAAAGGAAAGAGATGGATCAGTCTCCTTCGAAAATGATGATTCAGCCAAAATCATTGGAAAAGGCATAGTCTGAATTGGGAACAAGAATGAAAAGGAAAAAAATGTTCTACTAGTAGAAGATATGAAACATAATATTCTAAGTGTGAATCAAATTTGTGACCAAGTTCATAAATTTACTTTCAATTCACAAAAGTGTGATATAAGAAAATAAGGTTCAGGGAAATTGGTTGCTACAACTGTAAGAACTTCAAGTAACATATATGTGTTAAGTGAAATTGGAAATGAAAATTTTTTTCTAGGAAAGGAAGATGAAAGTTGGTTATGGCACAGAAGAATGGAGCACATACATTTTTATAACCTTGTCAAAGTCAACAAAAGAGAAGCAGTCATAGAAATGCCCCAGATCATGAAACCAACCAACACTTTATGCAAGCATTTTCAACAAGGAAAACAAACAAAGACCAGGTTTAAATCAAAGGAATAGTCAATGAAAAGACCATTGGAAATTGTGCATATTGATATAGTTGTACCAACTAAAACAAAGGGATTAAAAGGTTATAAATAATTCATGTTTGTAGTTGATGATTATACAAGAATGACTGTAGTTTTCTTTCTCAAGAATAAGTCAGAAGCATTTGAAAACTTCAAGATCTACAAGGAAATGGTTGAAAATTAAATGGATTCAAAAATCAAATGCTTTAGATCTGATAATGGAGGAGAGTTCACCTCAAAGGAATTTATGGACTATTGCAACAATCATGGAATAAAAATACAGTTCTCTGTTGCTAGGACACCTCAACAGAATGTAGTTGTTGAAATAAAGAACATGACAATACAAGAAATGGCTCGAACAATGTTAATGGATTCAAAATTGAAAGACATTTTTTGGACACAGGAAGTGCATACAGTTGTTCACATTCAAAACAGAGTAATTCTCAGAAACAACACTGACAAAACTCCTTACGAACTATGGAAAGGAAGACCAACAAATGTAAAGCACTTTAGCGCTTTTTGAATCAAATGCTATATCAAAAGAGAAGATGGCGGAATGGGAAAGTTTAACTCTCGTGTGGACAAAAGAGTACTTGTTGGTTACTCAAGTACAAGGAAAGCATACAAGTGTTACAATCTAAGATTGAACAAAGTTGTGGAAAGCATCAACATAACAATTGATGAAATAGGCAAACCAGAATCAAAGGAAGAAAATGAATCAATGAAACATCCCTTAGAAGAAGAAGCAGAAGATGAAAAAGAAGTAGAATAGGAGGATGAAGAGAATCTGACAGAAGAAGAAGAGCAAGTTCGACAAGTGTCTCCAAAGACACCCAGTAAACGAGTACAGAATAATCATCCTTCATATCGTATTATCGGAAACAAAGATGCAGGAGTTGAGACTAGAAGAAGATTATGTTCAGTAGAACAAACACACCTATCACTCTTATCTACAATTGAACCAAACTGTTTTGAAGAAGCCAGCAAGGTTGAATCTTAGAATAAGGTCATGGATGAGGGATTGGATCAAATATAGAAAAATGATGCTTGGGAACTGGTTCCAAGACCAAAGAATAAGAATGTGATTGGCACAAAGTGGGTCTTCAGGAATAAATTGAATGAATATGGATAGTTTACAAGGAACAAATCTATATTGGTATGTAAAGGATATGCACAGGTTGAAGGAATCGACTTTGAAGAGCCATTTGCTCCAGTTTCCAGAATGGAAGCAATCTGTTTGCTTTTAGATTATGCATGCTCCAAAAATATTAAAATGTGTCAAATGGACGTAAAATCATCTTTTTTGAATGGGGAACTTGAAGAAGAAGTCTACATTGAAAAAACAGAAGGATTTCAGTTTTTATAAAACGCAGATTATGTGTGCAAATTAAGGAAGACCTTGTATGGTCTAAAAGAGGCTCCTAGAGTATGGTACTCTAGTCTGGATAAGTATCTGCAGTAGGTAGGGTTCAGAAAAGGAAGTGAAAACAACAACCTCTACATCAAGGTAAGTCAAGGTAATATTTTATTAATTGAATTTTATGTTGATGATAATATTTTTGGTAGTGATGATGACAGGTTAAGGCAGAAATTTGCAAAAGATATGTAGAATGAATTTGAAATGTTGTTACTTGGAGAACTATCCTTCTTTTTGGGAATTCAAACACACCAAAGAAACCAAGGAATTTTTATTTCTGAAACCAAGTATATCAGAGAAATGATAAAAAGGTTCAGTATGGAAGATTGCAAACCAATTATCACTCCCATGCAAACCAGTTGCAAGTTGAGCAAATATGATGATTCGAAGTCTACAGATCAGAGGCAATACATGTCAATGATTTGCATCCTACTATATGTGACAACATCTAGACCAGATGTAATGTAGGCAGTTGGACAGGTGGCATGATTTCAAGCAGCACCAATGGAATCACATGTATTAGCAGTGAAGAGGATTTTCAGATATCTCAAAGGAACATAAGATTTTGGATTATGGTATCCAAAAGGAAAGGATCTATCACTTATTTCCTACACATATGCAGATTGGGTAGGTTGTATTGATGACCAACGAAGCACCAGTGGAGCAACATTCTACTTGGGTGAGTGTTTAGTATCATGGCTAAGCAAGAAACAATCATCAATATCCTTATCTACAGCCGAGGTAGAGTACATTGCAGCAACATCATGTTGTACACATGTTCTTTGGATGAAACAAACTCTTACATATATACAGGTTGAGTATGATGAGCCCATTCCAATCTATTGTGATAATACAATAGTCATCATTATCTCAAAGAATCCAGTGATGCACTCCAAGACGAAGCACATTCCAATAAAGTATCACTTTTTACGGGAACGGGTTGCAAAAAAGAACATCATAGTTGAGTATGTGGGCACAAAAGAACAAGTGGTAGACATCTTTACAAAACCACTTCCATGGGAAGCCTTTGAGTATCTTCACCAGAGACTCTGAGTTATTTCTACTCCAAAATGAATGATTTTGAATTCTTATCTTATATTTCTTATATGTACACGAGGAAGCACCATAAGAAGAAAGTTTAGTCAGGGGGAGCAGCCCCATATGGAAAGATAATTTTTCCATTGATGGAAAAGGGGGGGAGATTTATCAGAACAGAGGATAGAGGCATGGTTCTAGGGAGAGAATATTTATGATATGCATAGGATAGAGGCATGGTTCCAGGGGGAGCATGAGTGATATGATTTCAGTATTCCATCAGAGTGTTTCCATCAATGCCAAAGGGGGAGATTGTTGATTAAGGTTGGTTGTCATTGATGTCAACCCTTGAAGAAATCCTTGTAGTAAAAAGGTTGGGTAATGGACCCAATATTTTTTCATGTAAATATGACTCGTTATTGTATTTTCATGGTTTGTAATAATTAGAAATGGATGAACTCCAAAGTGGTCCCCTTATGGTGAAAGCCCTCACGGGAAGACGCTTTGAGGATTGAGCTATCCTAGAAGTATGGTTAGAGAACCCATGCTTATTTGTGTAATAATGGGATGCAGTTCAGTGAATTTGTCATTGAAACTTTCCTATATGGATAGTGTTTTTCATGCCATTTCCGTTGGTATGTGGAACGTCACATAACTCCTCACGATTAGAGAGTTATGGCCATGAGAAGTTGGAGAACCTAGGTTTAGGTAATGGACCCAAGTTTGTTTGATGGATAATGGTATGAGTTTTGATATATTTTTAGGTAATAATATTCTATATGGATGGTACATGTCATTCCATTTCTGGTGGTATGTGGAATGTCACATAACTCCTCACGGTTTCAGAGTTATGGCCTTACGAAGTTGGAGGACCCTCTTATGTCATCTAGAAGCCCCAAAAGGTCAAAGTAGTCAAAGTGGTTTAAGATATTTTAGAAGGTAAATAATAAAGTGAATTGATGAGTGTACTATAATTAAAAGTGAATACAAAATAAATTATTTAAATAATAAATTTAATGGATAAATTAGAAGTGGGTTAACCCTAAAATAAGGAAAGTGGGCAAAGTGACCTAGAAGATGTTTTTAAGGAAGCTACTTGGAGAGTATAAATAAGAGGCAAGGATCTCTCATTTTTGACAAACTTGAGAATATTGAATACCTATAGGTTTTTGAGGTAACCAAAGGATATATAAGCCAAATTTCTGGTGGAAGGTGAAGAAAAGAAGGCCGGAATTCAAGGAAGGATAAATTATTTTGATGATGCTTTCTAAGGTATGTTATTTACAGGTCATCTCACCATTTTCACAATAATTGTTTTTCTAGAATGATTTAGACCGTGAAATTTCTATTACATTGAGAAAACATATCCAAGTATATTTGGTAAAAAATTCAGCCTATGGGTCATTGTATTTTTGGACTTACATTCCGTGGAAAATAGGGTTTGTGGCTAGTCTTGAAACTAGTAAAAAACAAGTGTTTTGGGTAGAAACATCATAACTTCTTCATAATAGATCCAAATTAAGTAATACAAAATGTTTTTGTTAGAGTACAATATTTATTATTTTTTGTAATAGTTTTATATAGATTCAACAAATATTCCATGCAGGGCACGCTCTACAAGGTCGCTCTCTAGAATAAGCCAAAATTCAGCAAGGTATGCCATTTTTGCTATAATTGCTTTTTTGAGAGGTTCCAAGTAGTGAAACCTAGAGGAATTGCATAAAACACACCAAAGAACATTGTATATCAATTTCAGATATTTATTCATTACAGGTACAAAGTTATGATTATTTCAAGTTAGGGTTGTTGACTAATCCAAAACTTGTAATGTGAGACTAAAGAAAAGTTTGATGTAAATGATAGTATCTTGTTGTTTAAAGTTAAGGAAGATTTGAATTTATGTGATCATATAAAATAGGTCTATTACAGAGTTATAAATCATATTTGGATGATGAAATTGATGAGGTATTTTGGTTGAGGTACAAGTTAGGTACATGGTTGGGACAAGTAGTTGGTGAGTTGGTGCATACATGAGGTGTATAGTTGATGATGTTGTTACATATTGATGAGTAGTTGACACATGATTGGTACATACTTGGTACATGGTTGATTTCACTTGTTTATGGTACAGTTTGATTATAGATTATTTGGTACAGGTTGGTGCATGGTTGATGCACTTGTTTATGGTACAGGTTGGTGCATGGTTGATGCACTTGTTTATGGTACAGGTTGGTGCATGGTTGATGCACTTGTTTATGGTACAGGTTGGTGCATGGTTGATGCACTTGTTTATGGTACAGGTTGGTGCATGGTTGATGCAATTTTTTATGGTACATATTGATTATAGGTTGAGGTATAGGTTGATGCATGGTTCAAGTTTATTGGTACAGGTTTACAACGGTATATCTCACAGTGATAGTGTGATAGTGGTTCCATCATTCTACTTCTACTTTAGGGTGGTTGTATCCATCTTCCGGTTGTTACCGGAGAACATAGGGGGTTGTAGCCTCCTTCTAGTTGTAGCCAGAGAATTGGGGAGTTAGAGATTCGCTCAGGTTGTAGATTGAGGAACTAGGTGGTTGGAGCCTCCTTCCAGTTGCAGCTGGAAAACAAAGGAAGTTGGTGCTTCCAAAGAATGTAATTCTTCAAGACATATAAGAAAAATCATTCTGTGGTTTTCTCCCAATTTGGGTTTCCACGTAAAACACTGGTGTATTGTGTATGTGTGTGATTTTTCATTTCTTATTTCTCATTATTGGCTAATAATTATACATTTATATAACACTTGGATTATTTGAAGAAAAAAGATTATAATTATGCTATTACTGATTCACCTCCCCTCTCAGTAATCCAACAGACCATTTCCTAGACATCGCAAGATTAGAAATAAAAAGAGATGAAGAAAATTCTACAGAGAAAAGGAAATATGTCAGATACAAAATGATTTGGAAAATAACTGAAAGAAAAGAAGGACATGTAAATAAGGAACATGTTCAAGAGATTACACTTTCAAGAACTGTAGTGAAAGATGAATCTGTTCGACAACACATGTATTCCAACAGAGGATGAACACCTTCAGTAACCACTCACATAACCAGATCAAATATCAACACACCAATGTTTTCACGTGGTAAAATCCCTATGGGCAAACATCCATGGCCCCGACCAACGTGGCCACTTGGAACAGTTTATTAATGAAAAAGAAAATGATTACAGATAGATTTTACAAGAGATTTTATCACAATCAATCACCGACAAATGACCCTCCATGCTCTTTAAATAGAGATCATGGACTAATAGGGTGTTAAGTTGGATCTTTGGCGAGTTTTATAGCACTCTGATTGTCACACCAAAGGCTAGTCGGATGCTACTACTCAAATCCAAACTCTGAAAGGATCTGTTGAAGCCACAAGGCTTCCTGACTTGCATTTACCACTGCTCGGTACTCTACTTCTACTGAAGAAAGTGGAATATCATGTTGTTTCTTACAGGCCCAAGTGACAGGTCCTGAACCAAGGCTGAAAACATAACCTGTAGTAGACTTTTGATCATCAGGGTCACCAGCCCAATGTGAATCAATGAAACCAACCAATAAAGGAGTCCCCCCTGAACTATAATGTATCCCAAACTGAATTGTACCATGGACATAGCGAAGTATCCTTTTAGTTGTTTTCCAACGAATTTCATGGGGTGTTTCCATATACCGGGAAATAAGACCAACAACAAAGGAAAGATCAGGACAGGTATGAGTCAAGTATAAGAGGCTACCAACTAACTAACAGTACAACGTGGAATCAAGTTCAAGAGAAGTACAGGTGGTAGTAATCTTGACTTCATACAGGAAGGGAGAAGGGGTTGGTTTATAATCATCCATGTGAAATCAGCAAAGAAGATCACAAGAATACTTAGACTGGGAAAGAAAAATTCCTTCATTGGTTTGCAAAACTTGGAGGCCAAGAAAATAGTGTAAAAATCCTAGGTCTATCATTTTAAATTTCTTCTTAAGGTTGGTTTTCACATGTTTTAAAAGTTTTGAGTCACTACCAGTAAGGATAGGGTCATCAACATAAAGGAAAAGGATTATGATATGGCCTCCTACTTTCTTGGTATAGACATTAGGATCAAAATCACATCTAAAGAATCCAGTGTCAATAAGAAAGTTGTCCATTTTGGCATACCAAGCTCGAGGATCTTTCTTAAGACCATAAAGAGATTTCTTAAGGAAACATATAAGGCTAGAGTCATTCTGGACACAGCCAGGAGGTTGTTCCATGTACATTTCTTCTTGAAAATGTCCATGCAAGAAGGAAGATTTAACATCCATATGATGGACCTCCCATTTATGTGAGGCAGCAAGGGAAAGAACAAGGTGAATGTAATTCATTTTGGCTACAGGGGAAACTGTTTCATTATGGTAAATTCTTTCAACTTGGAAAAATCCATTGGCAACTAACCCAACCTTGTGTCTTTCAACACTTCCATGTATGCATACTTAGTTGTATAGACCCATTTACATCTGATAAGTTTTATTCCTTTTGGAAGAGGTACAATATCCCAAGTATCATTTTCCATTAAAGAATGATACTCTTCATTCATTGTTGTATCTCAATATGGATGACCTGAAGCTTCTGCAATTGTCTTTGGATAATGAGTCTCTGAAACTTGATCCAAAAGAGAAGAGGATTGCTAGAATTGTGAACGTGTTTGAAGATGATATGAAGGATCACCAACAAGACCACCATCTGCTTCTTGTGTTGAACAGACCCATCTAGGAAGCGGTGGAACTAGTGTTGGTTCAGGTTCAAAGGACTCATCTAGAGGAAGGTGAGCAGGCGGAGGTGGATTGTCATTCTCATTGTCATCATTTGAAGAAGAAACCAAAATAGGAACAAAATAAGGCACAAACATGGAAGACGGATCGCAGGACAAAGAAGGCACAACCATCAAATTAGGCTTCCAGACCAAAAGAGTCTCATCAAATTTAACATCTCTTCTAATAATAATTTCATTACAATGTGGTTGAATAAGTCTACAACCTTTGACATCTTCAGAATAACCAACAAATATACACTTCTCACTTTTAGGCTGCAATGCTTTCCTTTTCTCATCGGGAATGTGAGTCCATGCTATACTCCAAATACACGGAAGTGACTTACATCTGGTTTAATTTTAGTCCAAGCTTCTTCTAGTGTTATATTTTTAAGAGCCTTTGTGGGAGTGAGATTGACTATGTAATTTGCACAGTTGATTTCTTCTGCCCAATACTTTAGACTTAGTCCCTTAGATTGGATCATGCAATTAGCCATTTCTTTTAATGTGCGGTTCTTTCTCTCATCAACACCATTTTGTTGTGGTGTATATGGAACAATGTGTTGCATTTGGATGCCTTGTGTAGTGCAATAACTTGTAAAATTATTGTTCACATATTCGCCTCAATTATTTGTTCTTAACTTTTGAATTTGATGTCCAGATTTTTTTTCTACAAGGGCCTTGTAGGCCAAAAAAATTGTCAAAAACGTTTCTCTTAAATTTTAAGAAGTAAACCCAAGTATGTCTAGAAGACCCATCAATGAAAGTTAAGAAATACTAACACCCAAAAAAGGAAGGAGAAGAAAGTGGACCACATAAATCACTGTGAACAAGATGAAAAGGGCCCGAGGCATGCTAAGAGGCACGTTTGTCAAAATTGTCTCAATGATGTTTGTCGAGAACACAACTGACACAAACACCATTTTTGGAGAAATTTCTATTTTCGACAAACTAGTTCAATGGGAGTTAACTGACTAGTTCTTTTTAGACATTCTATTTTTACCATCACTATTATGCATGCATGCATTCCTAAGGAAAGCTAATTGATTGATTTCTTTTCTTAATTATGGAATGATTTTCCCTATATATGAGTGTATTCCACTCATTCATTGTATCATATTGATCATGATCTATGTATCAATCATCAGCTCATTGGAGTAGTGTGAATATATTTTCTCATTCTTCCATATCGAATCTCTCTTCTTTTCTTGATAAGCTTTGTTTGTACTTTCTTTGGCTAGATCTCTTGTGCAGGTTTCCATGAAACACTGACATGGTATCAGAGATATGTTGCTTGGAGCAAGCCAGACAAACCAAAGAATAAGGAAAATTAGAGTTTCGACGAGCTAAATCTGTGGTCATAAATTTCAGTAGTTATTCCTTCCAAACTATTACGTTTTTGAGGAAACTGCTCACCATAAAAGTAAATTGGCCCATTTTCAAAGTGGGTTTTCAACCGTTTGTCGAGATTCTTCACCGTTTGCTCAGAAAGTGAGCTGCAAGATAGCCTCCTGAAACTGATACGAATCTGTGGCCATACCTTTCCACATTCATTGCTCCCAAAATATTACGTTTTGGAGGAAACGACCTGCAAAGAAAGTAAATCAACCCATTTTGGAAGTGGATTTTCAAACATTTGGTGATATTCCTCACTGTTTGCTCAGAAAGTAAGTCACAATATCATCTCCTAAAACTGATACGAATTCTTAATTTCTTAATTTTCACTTGCAGATTGAGAGTAATTTTTTAGGGGTTCTTAGAAACGGTGGGAGAGATGGATATGACAACTATTACACAGTCAAACTTGGTGGTAATCCTCACACCATACAATTATTTTGATTGGAAGCTCAAGGAGACATTCCAACTCAAAAGAAAAGGACTATATAATTTGACGATGGTGACAGAAACATAACCTACATCAGTGATTGAGAAGATGAGATGGGAGAACCATAAGGATGAGGCCACGGGACTACTTCTTGAGTTAATATCCATTGATTTATGGTTTCATGTTGCCACATGCAAGACTCCAATCGAGATCTTGACCACCTTGGAAGAACTCTTTGGAAAGCAGGATGAAATGCGAGGTCACATGCTTGAGGTAGAGTTGAATACCTTAGACCCTAAACGTTTTGATAATATACAAGATTTCTTTACTAAATTTAAATATTTTCTATTGATCTTGGGTGAATGTGGTATTGACAAATATACACAAGAGAAACAACTTATTCTAACCATCTTGGCCAAGCTAGGACCAAAATACACTGTATATGTTTCCAATTTCCATTCTGGCAGATGTCTTTTTGGAACAAATTGGAAAATGCCTACGTTGGCTTAGTTCATTGAGTCTCTTACACAAGAGCAGACAAAACTCATATAGATGGGCCTCATGAAGGATCCCAAATCACATGCACTCACCATGTAGGATGGAAAAGGGTCATTCAAGTAGAATAGGAAGGAGGGATATTTCAAATCCTTTAATGATTCTTCAGGTTCCAAAGACTCTTCAGATTCCAAGAAGAAGAAGAAGGGAAAGTAGTGCAATTACTGAAATAAACTAAATCATGAAGAATCCACATCCATGAAGAAATAGATCGATCTTATGGCACATTCACTTCAGCAGAACAACCTTGGAAACTTCATTCCATAGGGAGTCAAGAAGCAGAAGGAAGAAGATCCTGCTCCTAAGAAAGGTAATGATCATGCTCTTGTTGCAATTAATTCCGCATCTGATTCATGGATTATAGATTCTGGTGTGACCCATCATATGGAAGCGAAAGAGGAAGTTTTCTCTTTCTTGAGTCCATGCTCAATACCCCCTATTCTCATGGGGGATGATACTCCAGTAGCAGTAGAAGGAGAAGGGAGAGTGAAACTCCACAATGGTAGTTTTGAGAATGTTTTACATGATCCAAATTTTTCTATGAATCTTCTATCAGTTTATCAGATCAATCAGAAAGGTAAAAATATTTAATTTACATCAGATTTAGTTTCAGTAATTGACATGCATGACAATTCCATTATTGCAATTGGTGAGGTGGATCACAAGTCAAGGTTGTATAAATTCACTAAGTTTTCTGACGATGACTCCTCTATTCTACTTACACGTAATGAGATTACTTTGCATGCACCTCCATTGAAACATGCATATACTCTTGTTCTTCCATCAGATTCAGACATCAAAGATGATTCCATACACTCAAATTTTGTACATGGAAATAAGAAGGTAGTACATATAGATAAGAAGCCAGCGTCGAAGCTTCAACAGATTCCCAATACGGCACATACCACACTTCAGGCAGTAGGAAACCTTGCAGGGAATCCATTGGATTCGAGGAGGACTCGATCTAACACGAGGAGCCTTCTCACGTATTTTCATCTTCATAACCTGTGATTCCCATGCATTTCTATATGGTTCAATATACTAATCCACAGAACTACAATAGGGTTGTGGGAAATCCATTATGGAAAGCAGCCATTCAGAAGGAGTATGACTCACTCCTATAGAACCAGACTTGGAATCTGGTTCCACATCCACCAGAAAGGAATATTTTTAGGTGTAGGTGGGTCCACATGATCAAGAAGTACAAGGCTTGACATGTTTCCAAAGGACTTCATCAGATCCATAAATATTTCTACATCTTCACAAATACTTTCAATGATCAAAAGTTTCAGACTTTGCGGGATCGTCTTGCAGTGAAGAACACAGTTGCCTAGCAGCTGTCATTTTCTTCTTTTGATACATTATCTTTTGAGGGGGGGTTTTGTTTCCACATGGTTTTCCCTCTTTCCTCACTTTTATTCTGTGTTCATTAGTTTCATTTTACATGAGTACCTAAAATGGTCTAGTAGCCGGGACTCATTTTTTACTCCATAGTGATGTTCAGGGGGGGTGTTGGAGAAATTTCTATTTTTGACACACTAGTTCAGTGGGAGTTAACTGAGTAGTTCTATTTAGACTTTCTATTTTTACCATCACTATTATGCATGCATGCATTCCTAAGGAAAGCTAACTGCTTGATTGATTTGATTAATTATGGAATGCTTTGCCCTATATATGAGTGTATTCCACTCATTCATTGTATCATATTGATCATGATCTATGTATCAATCATTCTTCCATATTGGAGTAGTGTGAATATATTTTCTCATTCTTCCATATTGAATCTCACTTATTTTCTTGATAAGCTTTGTTTGTACTTTCTTTAGATAGATCTCCTATGCAGGTTTCCATGAAACACTGACAACCATCTCTTCATGAAACAAGAGGAAGACTATTCACCATCTGTTGATTACATAGTTGTTGCAATGAGTGATAGTTTAGATAACCAAACCACTCATGCCAAAGTTTTCTCAAGGCATCGCTATGAGAAACAAAAACGGATGAAAAAGGTGATGACCCAAAGTTGTCAAACTTGTACAACCTGGTAATATCATCAACAATTCTAGTTACAAGAACATGCTTAGGATATTTTAGATCCTTGATTACAGCTTGGTGAGGCGAAAAATCTACGGTTTTACCTTCACCTGAATGAGTGATTTGATAGATTGATAGAAGGTTACAAGAAAGAATTGAAACACATAATACATCATTGAAATGACCATTAGCTACTTGAAATGTTCTAGATCCTACAACACTAAGAGATATATCATAACCAACAAATATTTTCTTGGCATTACATTCATTTAGAGAAGAAAATATGTCTTTATTTTTAGCCATATGATAAGATGCTCCAGAATCAATAAGCCACTCATCAGAAAAAGAAGTAGAAGTTGTATTGAAGGAGAAACCAGAAGAGAAAAGTGCATGTCCATGAGAAGAAGAAGAAGAAGTAGAATCAATATTGATGTTGTGATTCTTCATTGCTTCTTCTAAAGATGTCATCTTCTTGAAATATTTGGACTCATCATGACCATCTTTATCACAAAAGTTGTAATGTCTATTAGTCTTCTTATTTTTATATTTTTCTCCCTTGTCACCATTAGGGGCTGAAGTTGTCTGAGAAGGTTTGGGACCATTATGTTGCTTTTTGTTGTAGTGAGGATGTTGCTTCTTGGGATACTTGGGTTTATCTTTCTCTTGGGAAACTAAGACTTTGTTGGAGGTACCTGTAGTGTTGATCACTCCAAGTTGTACAAGCTTATATTCCTCTCTAATCAAAGAAGCACAAAAAGACTCAAGAGTGGGTTTTTGATAAGCTTTCCCTAGAGCCTCTCTCATGGCATAAAAGGTAGATATAAACACAGAATATGCACTACCTATCTTAGAAAGAATAAGATAGATGCAATGCTCTTCCTCCATTTTTATCTCACATTCTTCACATAAAATGCTGATTGTTTTAAACTTAGATAGATAGTCTTCAAGGAAATAAAAATCACTTGGACTCAAGGTCAGTACTTGATTTTCTAACTGTTGTTCTCGAATAATATTGAGTTTACCAAACACAGATTCAATATTTTCCCAAGCCTCTTTGGGGTCATCAATTTCTTTAAGGTGGAACCTTAAATCATGAGAGTTGGACATTCTGATTAGTCCACATGATTCATCACTGCTATTAGCCCATTTGGCTTTCTTATAATCATCATTGGGTGCTTTTTCCTTTCCCAAGGTAATCTAGTACAAGCCTTTACTTCTTAATAAATATTCCATATGAGATTTCCATTGGAAGTAGTTGGTGCTGGTAAGAAAGACATTACTTGTAGAATCCATACTAAATATGTAGATAATGTGGATTTAAAAACTGAAACTGATGATTTGGATTGAAAGAGCTCGAACAGTTATGTGGTTTTAAAAAAAACGACACTAAAAATGGACTTTGGATATGAGACTTATGCTCTTTTAAAAAAAGGCATAAATGATAACCAAATGACCACGTGATAGTGTAAGTTGCTTTATGAAGTGACCCACTTTTATAAAGAGAAGTGGGGATCACTTTTACAATGAAGTTACTTTATAACAGAAAAGTTGCATGCAAAATAAATAATTCTAAAATAAAATATTAAAGCTACTTATAGTGATTCACTTTTATACTTGAAGTGAAATACACTTTACAATTTTAGCATGAACTTTTTTTTAAAAAGTAACAAAAGGGAGACTTGAACTAAAGATCTCTTACTTAATAAGGCAACTTTTAACCAAATGGTCTAGAAAAATATATTGCAATGTTTAGAAGGAGGATTGAGGCTGTTGTTGTTGTTGCTATGGAAGATGTCCTTGGAGAGCGTGCTAAAAAAAACTATTTTCACACAAGAAAAAAAAAAATCTTCTCGATGCCAACAAGGGTTAGATCTCGGTTAGCTTATCCGGAAGATACACCTTTTCCTATCTATTTGTAATTTGTCAAGATCTCATAGGGCATGGGGAAAAGATCATATGCAGATCTAAAAGAGTAGAAACCTAAAAATAAATAAAACAAAACCGAAATAAAACCAAAATACTACTCTGCAAAAATTTAAAAAATGCGTATTCAAGCTTTATACCTCAAGATCTGACTGTAATGGTCGTATCTTGGGAAAATAGAAACCTTTTCGAGTGAAACGATAAGTTTTCCTGAATGAAATGAGTTCTTTGGACGCAATGGAACAATCCTCTCATCCCATAAATGTATGAAAATGATAGAAAATGGAGATGATGAAACTCGTCTTCATGATCATGATCTACAACAGGAGCAAGTCTTCAAACAAGCTCTGATACCATGTTTGACAACACAGTTATTCCAATAGAGGAAAAACACCTTCAGTAAACACTCACATAAGAAGATCAAAGATCAACACACCGATGTTTTCAAGTGGTAAAACCCCTATGGGGAAACATCCATGGCCCCAGCCAACGTGGCCACTTGGATTAGTTTATTAATGCAAAAGAAAAAGATTACATAGATATTTTACAAGAGAGTTTCTCACAATCGATCATTGGAAAATGACCCTCCATTCTCTTTAAATAGAGATCATGGACCAATCGGGTGTTAAGCCATAGATCAATGGTTGTCAAGATTGAGGAGAGTATGAATTGTCAGATCACTCTATGTCAGGAACATATCGTGACCACTGGATGTCCTAACTACAAATGCATGCTAATTCATACTAAATAAACACACTTTTACCTAATGACACATTAGACCAAGTAGTTCTTAACTAACTCCTAAGTGTTTAAATATACTAACAAAATCCATAAATAGAAAGAATGAAGTTAGAGCTAAGAGAGATGATGAATCTTGTTGGCACAGGGGCAGAACCAGGGTTCAACGCTACAAGAGCACACCAACAAAACCCTAACTAACGACCCTTTCGACAAAACCTACAAAACAGATGAATTCTCACTCGAGGTAGAGGTAGGGGTGGTTGCAGGACTCAAGTGTCTACAATCTTAGATGGGACATGAATATGTGATTATATCTCTTATAGAGCACTTGCAGTGATCATTTATCAATATTCAACCCTTATTATACTTTGGAGATATCACAAAGCATCGCAACATTCACTTAGACCTGAAGTATCTTAGTACTTAGCAATAGTAAAATAGATCAGATCCAGTAGATCAACACTAAGCATCTTCATACATGTCAGATCTGCATTCACATACATCTAATAAGCACAAAGCATAAATAGATTTATCTAAATATATCAAAGCACTTAGCAAATATTCACATCAATGCATCAGAACAAGGCACAAATCAAACAACACAGGATTTACGTGGTTCACCCCCACCCCGGGGCTACATCCACCAACTCTTATTCTTTATTATCATCGGCCAAGCAGTTACAAGCACAGAGCCACCAAACCCTAATGCGCACAGGACAAAATATATGCGCAAATCACTAGATCCTTCTTCCTTGCATTATAGCACAAAGCCTTCTACAACTTCTTACAGTAACTTGCACTCAGCTTTTGCAAGTCTCATATAGGCACTAAGCTCTTTCAGCTTGTACTTGCACTTAGCATACATCACATAGACATACTATTTGAATCCCTTCCCTACATTTCCTATCATTCTATTTATACATTCAAAAGTGGGCCTAAGCATGGGTAACCCCACAAGCGACATCCCTTTCCCATTACATATTCCCAAAACCCAAAAAGGGACCCAAAAGTGGGTCGATATTATGCAATCTCTACTTTGTCTAGAGCTCGATCTTCAACATGCTATCAAAGTCATAAAAATGGTCAAATATGAACAAGTATTCTCAAAACTTGGTCAAAGGCCAACATGCCCCTAACACTCACCTGTGACTCGTCCCAAGTCACTCTGGTCTGGGCAATTCTGCCTCAAACACCTCAAGCTTGGCTCGACCTGCTTCGACCTATTGTAGTGCTACTGCCTCTTTCTCAGTGAAATCCTGGATGAGTGTGTCATTGACTGGTCCTTCTAGGAATTATTCTGATGTGATGACTACCTGTTCTAACTCGACTCCCTAGCTTTCAACTTCGGTGAATATTTGACATGCCTTCTCTTGCACTGGTTGAATTCGTTGAGAGACTTCCTTCACTTTAATCTAAATCGTGTGGATTTGTTGTTGGGTGGTGCATTTCTCTGGAAACCTCTTCATTATTTCAACTGGTTATAAGGCCTTCAATTGTGCCTATAACTTATCTACGTGTTGCTTTTCTTCTTGGAGTTGTGACTCCAATGCTTGTAACTTTGGATTCTCTGTGAGGTTCTCATAATTCTGAGTGCTCCTAGAGCTCAGCTTCTTGCATTCCAAATCAAGGGCTTTCATTCTGCTAACCGTGCTATGAGAAGTTTCCTTTCTTAGGTATCTAATTTCTTGAGGAGTCTCGGGCACAGTGCGAAGTTCCAGGTCTACGATGCGCTGGTGAAGTTGTTGGATCACTTCTTCAATCTATGCCACCTGCTATGGAATTCAGTCTTCAGTTTTCATTTCTATGATGGTCACAGAGCAAAGTGCTATGTTGACTTGTTCCTTTACTTCTAGATTCTTTGTGATCAATTGGTCCTTTCTTTTCTATAGCTCTACTTTATCTTTGTCCCACTGTGCTTGAAGAGAAAGTTTTTCTCGTTCGGCAACACTGCGCTACTTGACAAGTACTCCCTATATTTGTGTCAAATCCTGTATGGCTTTCACTATATCTAAGCTCGTCGAAGGCGAGCTTCAACTTTATCAGTGATCTTGTGTAATTGGGCTGGCTCATATCCTATTTCTACTATTTGTGCTATCAGAGGTGTAGTGGAGACTACGCAGCTAGGCTAGAGTGCCTGCTGCACTCCTTGGAGTTCAATATTTATGAGATTATACATCTTCTCTTACTTCACCTCCTTCTTCTTTAATACCTCATGTGAAGCATCATTCACAGCTGCAATGATGAAATTAAAATCATCCAATGTGAGGGTAGTCTGCATCTTGGTTACAAGGGTTCTAGGTTTCTTCTGGGAGGAAGATTTTGGAGGTGAAACCTTCCTTTTCTTCGACGAGTCCTCTTCATCCCTAGGCAGTGGTACTTATCCTTTATTTTGTTCAATTTTTGTGCCTTCTATCCCTTCACTATCATCCCCTTCATCTGGTGCAATGGACGTGGTCCTCACAGATATGCTTTCTATATCCTGAACTTATGTAGGCTTCTTCATCTTACTAAGTCTGGGTGTATCCTGTGCATCTTTCGAGATGTCTACATCGGACAACTCTGCAAGGTTGGCTAGAACAAGGAGGTCCACCAACCATTCCTTAGTGATCCCTTCGATGTATTCCTTAGTCAACTTGTAATATTACTGCAACTGTTTCTTGTGCTCATAAGCGTGCACTTTTATATAAAAGAAGTGGTGGTCAATGCTAAACTTCATTAAGGGTCGAAACCTGTGGAGGGTATTCGGGGTCATCCAGGGCTCGAACTGGATGGCTTGTTTCAAATTGTTGTATTAATTATGGAAGATGACATTGGACTGCCACTGCTTGTTCATATCATTAGAGTACCACAAGGTACTGAACTTCATAGCCAAAGGTTCAAAGGGATGAATTTTAGGGAAGGTAGAACCTTTCGCCATTTCTCATATAATGAATGTGATCAGTATGAGTATCCAGCTAAAGTGGAACTCATTCCCTTGTTATTGCACTTCTATGCAATCAAGCTCTAGCTGGTTTACAAGGTACTTCACCCAATTCATTTGTAGTCCCTCCGCACACTTTCCTGTGAGGTCAACTATGAATCCATTCACTTGGGTGGGCCAGTTCTTGTGAACTATCCTGCCTGCGATCAGCTAACATGCGAGGTGCACTGTGCCGTTCTGGATAGAGGTTACCTTTTAACCTCATGTTCCTTTCTCGACATCTCCATAAGTTTATTTGATTCTCTGCGCTAATGCTCGGTATGAGGTCTTTCTAGGGTAAACATCATGTGGTTTAGTGCCCTGCATGCTCAACCCTGCGATTTGATTGATCAACTTTAGATCCACAGTGATGCGATGGTTCAACCATAAGTAACCTCTGTGGCAGCATGATAACAACAATTTCATGCATGCATTTACTTCCTAGTGTTTTTTGATGTGCAATATATTCATTACATTAAGCAATGTGGATTGCGCGAGGTTCTGGGTCCATTGTTGTGGGATAGTCTTTGAATTCTTGCCTTTATTCCTGGTCAAATACTTGTGTGGGGCGAGCATGTTGTAAGCCTTCTTGTTTCCAAGGTTGAAGTCACTAAACTTCAATGTTGTGATCTTATCCTGGTCAGCGCGAACTACACGTATCCCTTTCGGGAGGTATGATGTGACCAAAGCATAGTCAAAATATCTAGGCACACTGTCCCAGTTGATGGCGTCGCTTAAAGGGGGTAGGTAGGCAGGTAGAATGCTCAGAATCAACTTGGAATTCACGATATTGTCTCTATGCTTCATTCTTGCCTCTGTCATGATTCTGGAAGTTCCTACTCCGCGAGAAGTCGATGGAGAATATTGGAATCCTCCTTTTGATTATGCTTGCATGCCTGAGACATCCGTATTTCCGACATGACTTTCTCAGTCCTGAGATCAGCGAGTACTTTCTTCGCAGATTATTCAAGTGCACTCAGCTCTTAGGACATACGTGCTCGAGATAAATGGTCTGGTGATGAGACATCAATGCTTTTTGATCCATTCAGAGTGGCAGTCGAACAAATATATCAGCCTCTAACGACTATATTGCTTCTCCATGGCGAAGTGCCCTATGTCGTTGTTCTGATATCCCAACAAAGCTCCAATTCTGCAAATTTTCTTTCTGCGAGGTACCCTCTGGAACCTATTGTAACTTTTCAATATTAGCCTTCTTCTTACTCAAGGTTCTATCCATATTCCCCATGAGCTTCATCTCGGTGGTTCTTTTCCCATTCTAATTCTTGTTTTCCTTGGACATAGTCACTTCACGCTGCCGAGATTCTTTCCTAGGATTCAGGTGTATCACTTCTTCTTTATCTAGGGTAGCCTTTGGTATGTCTTCTGATGTTCCTGTAGCTTTGACATCTGGGCTTCTATTGTCAGGTAGCTTCAATCTGTTCTCCCTTTCTTCAATCAACTGCACAATCCTTCTAGTCATGAAATATTTTAACTCTTGTCTCTTTTGTTCTAAAACCTCTTCTTCTTCCTTCTTTCTATCTTGATCTCTATCAATCCAATATTTTCCTAGTAACATGGTAAACAGGGAATTGTCTTCAATGAATTCAATAATTTCAAAGTCTTCCTTTGTCGAAGTTCAATTGACTGTCATAGGTATCTGAGTGAGCTTTCCACATAACATCATCAGTTTTTCTTTGAATAGTCTTATTCCTCTTAATGAAGGGATCATAGCATGCTTCCCTATAGCTTCCCAAGTTCTTTCTGGCATAATTTTCACTTATGTCTCTTCATCAAGATAGAGTCAATGTCAAAGTCTCTTATTATTGCTTTAATGCATTGTTTTTCTTTGAAAATATCTGATAGCCTAACATATCGATGGTCATTCAGGGTCTCTTTCATTTTCATTAATACCTTCTCTAATTCCTTTTGGGGTTCTGCCTCTTTCAGATCTACCTTAGGGTTTTCTTGATTCAAATTCATTTCTTCTAGCCTAGCAATCATTCTATGGAAATCCAATACTTAATGGTCCATAGATTTGCAACAAAGATAACTAGATCTTCCACCAGGGAATTCCTTAGCTAGATGGCCTAGTTTTTTGCAACTGTAACATAGGGTTAGTCCTCTCTTTCTTTTAAATGATCCCCAGCCTCTTCTGTACTACACACTAGGATCGTGGTAGCTAACCTGCAAAAAATTCTTTCTAGGATCCTGCATCCACTTGTTAGTCCAAACATTCTTTCTATGCATAGGTATAACATATCTATCATTATTCTTATCAGATCTATTCATATCAAACTTTCTTTCATCTATTAATGCCCTAGTTTTTAAGCTAGGACATAATCTATCAAACATACCTAGATCCATGCTCTAGAAACAAACATTTCCACTTATCTTACTTCTACAAAGCACAAAGCTTCCAGATCTAAGAACTTTTAACTATTCTTACCTTCATCAGAGCACTGAGCCTACATATCTTACCTCTTTTCTGCAGATTTGACCTCTTTTCTTTAGAAACTTCCACTTTTACCTTTCTTAGAAAACAAAGTGTTCAGGTCTTTCTTATTTTCTTTAGATCTAACATTCTTTCTTTAGCATAGAGATTTTCAGATCAAGTGGAATACTGCACACTAGGGCACAGATCCACGCACAGAGCTTCCACATTTTCAGGATGAATATTTTCACAAAGCTTCTTCTTCCTTAGTTCCCAACAATCATAGTTTCAAGTCCCAGCAACGGAACCATTTGTTGGCACACAGGCAGATCCAGGGTTCAATGCTACAAGAGTGCACCAAAAAAACCCTAACTACCGACCCTTTCGGAAACACCTGTGAAGCAGATGAAGTCTCACCCGAGGTAGAGGTAGGGGTGGTTGCAGGAATCAAGTGTCTACAACCTTAGCTGGGACATGGATCTGTGATTATATCGCTTACATAGAACTTAACATCGATCATTTATCAATATTCAAACCTTATTATACTTCGCAGATAGCACAAAGAATCACAACATTCACTTAGATATGAAGTATCTTAGTACTTAGAAACAGTAAAACAAATCAGATCTAGTAGATCATCACTAAGCAACTTCATACATGTCATATCTACATTCACATACATCTAAGAAGCATAAATCATAAATAGATTTATCTAAATATATCAAAGCACTTAGAAAATAATCACATCAATGCATCAGAACAAGGCACAAAGCAGACAACACAGGATTTATGTGGTTCACCCCCACCCTGGGGCTACGTCCACCAAATATTCTTCTTTATTATCGTTGGCCAAGTTGTTACAAGCACAGATCCACCAAACCCTAATGCGCACAGGACATAAGATCTGCGCAACTCGCTGGATCCTTCTTCCTTGTGTTATAGCACAAAGACTTCTACAACTTCTTACAGTAACTTGCACTCAGCTTCTTCTAGTCTCATATAGGCATTAAGCTCTTTCAGATCTTACTTGAACTTAGCATACATCAGTTAGACATACTATTTGACTCCCTTCCCTGAATTACCTATCCTTCTATTTATAGATACAAAAGTGGGCCTAAGCATGGGTAACCCCATGGGATGACATCCCTTTCCCATTACACATTCCCAAAACACAAAAAGGGACCCAAAAGTGGGCTGAGATTATTCAATTTCCTCTTCATCTGGCACTCCATCTTTGACAGGCTGTCGAAGTCCCAAAAATGGTCAAATATGACCAAGTATTCCCAAAACTTGGTCAAGGGCCAAAAAATCTACTAATGAAGATGATGATAAATACACTTTTGAGTTGGAATTGTTCTGAGCCATATATCTTAGAGACTCCTAGATAATATGAATAATAGACAAGGGGATTCTATGTGGTATGTCAGACAGACCAGAGAACCATCCTTGGAGAAACTTGCAGAATTTGAGTAGACAGATTTAGTGCATTCAGTTAACATAAGTATAATATGATAGATTAATCAGTTGTATTAATACTTCATGATAGTACAGTGACATATGAGTCAAAATTAGGGACAATTGTGTAGAAGAGTCTTGAATAGTATGGACATATATGGATGTGAAATCAACTTTTTTGAACGGGAAACTTGAAGAAGAAGTCTACATTGAACAACTAGTTCCTAGAGCATGGTACTCTAGACTAGATAACTATCTATAGTAGGAAGGGTTCAGAAAAGGAAGTGTAGACAACAACCTCTACATCAAGGTAACCCAATATAGTATTTTATTAATTGAAGTTTATGTTGATGATATTATTTTTAGAAGTATTGATGATAGGTTAAGCCATAAATTTGCAAAGGACATGCAGAATGAATTTGAAATTTCATTACTTGGAGAAGTTTCCTTCTTTCTGGGTCTTCAGATACGTCAAAGAAACCAAGAAATTTTTATTTCTCCAACTAAGTATATAAGATAAATGCTAAAGAGGTTCGGAATGGAATACTACAAACCAATTATCACTCTTATGTAAACTAGTTGCAAGTTGAGAAAATATGATGATCCAAAGTCTACAAAACAGAGGCAATACAGGTCAATCATTGGTAGATTACTATATGTGATAACATCTAGACCAAATGTAATGCAATAAGTTGGATAGGTGACACGATTTCAAGAAGCACCAAAAGAATCACATGTATTAGCAATGAAGAGGATTTTCAGATATCTTAAAGGAACAAAAGATTTTGGATTATGGTATCCAAAAGGAAAGGATCTATCACTTATTTCCTATAAAGATGCGCATTGGGCAGGTTGCATTGATGATTGATGGATCACCAGTGGAGCAACGTTCTACGTGGGTGAGTGTTTAGTATCATGGATAAGCAAGAAACAATCATCAATATCCTTATCTACAGCCGAAGCAGAGTATATTTCAACAACAACATGTTGTACATAGGTTCTATGGATGAAACAAACTCTAACAGATATACAAGTTTAGTATGATGATCCCATTCCAATCTATTGTGACAATACAAGCACCATCAATATCTCAAAGAACCCAGTGATGCAATCCAATATGAAACACATTCCAATAAAGTATCACTTTCTACGGGAACAGGTTGTAGAGAAGAACATCAGAGTTGATTATGTGGTCACAAAAGAACGAGTGGCATATATCTTTACAAAATCGCTTCCACGAGAATCCTTTGAGTATCTTTGCTAGAGACTCAAAGTAATTTATACTCGAAAATGAATGTTTTTTATTGATTATCTTATATGTCTTATATTTACATGAGGAAGCACCATACAGAGGACAATTCAGTTTCATGAAGCGTTCAGTCAGGGGGAGCAACCCCGAATGGAAATATACCTTTGTCATTGATGACAA
>ML787710.1:244383-257370 GCA_009831015.1 Picea engelmannii | reverse complement strand
GGAGAAAGAGAATAGAGGCATGATTATAGGGGGAGAGATGGTCACAGAGGGAGCATGAGTGATATGACTTCATTATTGCATCATAGTGTTTCCATCAATTCCAAAGGGGGATATTGTTGATTAATTGGGTTAGTTTTCATTGATGTCAACCCTTGAAGAAAGTCCAGTGGTGAATTCCAGTAGCACAATGGTTTGGGTAATGGACCCAATTTTGTTTGATGGATAATGGTATGAGTTTTGATATATTTGCAGGTAACACTATTCTATATGGATAATACATGTCATGCCATTTCAGTGGTATGTTTAATGTCACATAACTCTTCAGGGTTATAGAGTTATGGCCATGTGAAGTTGGAGAACTCTCATGAGTCATTTAGAAGCTCCAAAAGTTCAAAGTAGTCAAGTGGTTGCAAAGAAGAAATTATTTAAATAATAAATTGAAGTGATGAGTGTACTATAAGTCAAAGTGGATACAAAAGAAACTATTTAAATAATAAATTTAATGGAGAAATTACTAAGTGGACAGTGGTTAGAAGTGGGTTATCTCTAAAATAAGGAAAGTGGTTTAAGAGATTTTAGAAGGTAAATAATAAAGTGAAGTGATGAGTGTACTATAAGTCAAAGTGGATAAAAAAGAAATTATTTAACTAATAAAGATAATGGAGAAATTACTAAGTGGACAAGTGGTTAGAAGTGGGTTAACCCTAAAATAAGGAAAGTGTGTTAAGATGGTTAAAAGGTAACCCCTTGAGGAACCTACATGAAAGTATAAATAAGAGGAAAGGCTCTAAAATTTTAATCACACTTGATAATATTGAATATCTACAAGTGATTGAGGTAACCAAAGGATATCTAATCTGAATTTCAAAGGGAAGGTGAAGTAAATAAGACTAAAATTCAAGGGAGGATAAATTATTTTGATGATGTTTTTTAAGGTATGTTATTTACAGGTCATCTCACCATTTTCACAATAATGTTTTCTGTAGAATGATTAAGACCATGAAATTGGGAGTCCGTTGAGGAAATATATCCAAGTAGCTGTAATAAAAATTTTAGCTTGTGGGTCGTTGTATTTTTGGAGTTACACTCCGTGGAAAATAGGATTTGTGGTTAGTCCTGAAACTAGTCTAAAACAGTTGTTTCGGGTAAAAATGTCATAACTTCTTCATAACATATCCAAATTCCATAAGACAAAATGTGTTTGTTATAGTATATTCTATAGTATTATGTGTACCATTTCCATATCCACACAACACATATTCTGTGTGGGGCATGCTCTACAAGTTTGCTCTCTCGAATAAGCCATAACTCAATAAGGTATGCCATTTTTTCTATAACTCCTTTTCTGAGAGGTTCCAAGTAGTGAAACCTAGAGGAATTGCATAAACTACACTTAAGAACATTGTGTACTATTTTCAGATATTTGTTCATTATAGGTACATAGTTATGATTATTTCAAGTTAGGGTTGTTGACTAATCCAAAATTAGTCATGTGAGACTAAAGTATAGTTTGATGAAAATGATATTCTCTTATTGTTAAAGTTAAGGAAGGTTTATAGGTATGTGATCATATACAAAAAGTCTATTATAGAGTTACAAATCAGATTTGGATGATGAAATTGATGAGGACTTTTGGTTGAGGTACATGTTGGGTACATGGTTGAGGCAAGTAGTTGATGAGTTGGCACATACATGAGGTGTTTAGTTGATGATGTTGGTACATCTTGATGAGTCATAGTTTATGTGTATTTGTTGCATGACTGGTACATATTTGGTGCATGGTTGATGCACCCATTGATGGTACAGGTTGAGGTACAGGTTGGTGCATGGTTGATGCACTTGTTTATGGTACAAGTTGATTACATGTTGTTTGGACAGGTTATTGTGACAGGTTATTTGTACAGGTTTGATGCATGGTTGATGCATTTGTTTATGGTACAGGTTGATGTATGGTACATGTTGGCACAATTTATTGGTACAGGTTGTTATAGGTTGATTACAGGTTGATTGGTACATGTTTAAAGCAATATATCTCACATTGATAGTGTGACAGTGGTTCCATCATTCTACTTCTACGTCAGGGAAGTTGGATGGGGCAAGGATAGGTGGTTGTAGCCACCTTCCAGTTGTAGCTGGAGAACATAGAGGATTTTAGCCTCCTTCTGGTTGTAGCCAAAGAATTGGGGAGTTGGAGCTTCCCTCAGGTTGTAGCCTCCTTCTAGTTGTAGCCATAGAATTGGGGAGTTGGAGCTTCCTTCTGGTTGTATCCTGAGAAACTAGGAGGTTGGAGCCTCCTTCTAGTTGTAGTTGGAAAACAAAGGAAGTTGGTGCTTCCAATAAATCTAATTCTTAAATACATATAAGAAAAAGCATTATGTGGTTTTCTCCCGCTTTGGATTTCAACATAAAAACACTAGTGTATAGTGTATGTGTATAATTGCTCATTTTTTCATTGTTTATTTACTCTACAACTATTGGATGATAATGCTATATTGATATAAAACTTTTACATTTTGGTTAAAAAGGATAATTTCTCGATTAATGATTCACCCCCCCCTCTTAGTAATCTAACACCAAGTGTGTGCTAACTCTCATGCTCTTTTTAGATGCGACATGCATTATCCAATGTAGATCAAGCTTACTTATGTCCATCAGATTTGCATACCCTGTACCTTCACTAGTGCTCAATCCTTAGGCTTTGGACACATGATTTGACCTTTTTATGAAAAGGATTTTTGTCCTTTCGAAGTTCCATTATCTCCCCTCCTATGCTCCCGATAAGTACCCGGGCGTGTGGAACTTAGCCTTGGGACCTTAGGGATTAATTTTATTGTGATGTTTTCAAGGCGCTTGAGCACATGTTAACTTATTTAAATCCATAAGATTTGTAAGATCACCTTCAACATCTATTTTACTCATATTCGACCTTATCATATCAATAAACATGCACATATCCGATGGATCAGTTCTAGTAATAACAAAAATTATCCAATAAGTGAAAACTTAGTTGTCCTCTAAATTTGACATGATAGATCTTGGTGCTGCAAATTTAATTTTGGGCATGGAAATTAAAAGAGAATGGGAAAGAAAGAAACTCTAGTTAAATAAAAGAAAATATGTCAAGACAATATTGAAGAGGTTTAATATGCATGAATGCAAACGGATCAAATTTCCTATTCTTGTAGGTGTAAAGTTATATGTGGATCAGTGTCCCAAGACACATGAAGAGGAAGAGGACATGTCTCATGTTCCGTATGCTAGTTTGGTTGGTTTTTTGATGTATGCAATGGTCTATATTATACCAGAAACTACACATGCAATGAGAGTTTTGAGAAGTTATATGTCAAAACCAGGGAAGTAGCATTGTACAACAATAAAGAGGGTTTTCAGGTATTTGTGTGGCACTACTAGTTATGGATTGTGATACCAAGTAAGACTAGGATTGGACAGAGTGTTGGGAATACATGGGTTTTTTTATGCAGATTGAGATATGTGTTTAATATGTTTGGAGGAGCAATCAATTAGATGAGAAAAATATAGTTTGTAGAAACAATCCCAATGAAATAAGATTAATACATCACAACCTCTCATGCAAGCAAGGAATCAATATGGTTACCAAGATTGTGTTCAAGAATTGGGTTTGTATTGTTATCACACAAGTTGTAGGTTGGGAAAATCTCGGCCCAAACACCAAAATGGTGAAAACTTATAGAGAATCTGCCCACTGTCACATTAGGCAGGTGTTCCCATCACTTTAGAGGTGAGGTAGTCACCTCACGGGGGGAATCTTAGTGGCCCTAGGGGGGATTGAGACATAAAATGTGATGTATGAAAGTATGCCCCTAAATTTCAAGTTTCTATATGGAAAATGGAACTTGGAAAGGAGTCTTGGGGAATGTTTTATGGTTACCAAGTCCTTGGGTACCTGTTGAGAATGTTTGTACCTACCTGAGACATAAGAAAATCCAAGTATGTTTGTGATATGTTAGGTGGAAGAGAAAGTTAATATTTATATCCCTAAATTCAGAAATAATCAGTGGTATATATCAACATATAAAATATAATAATATCTACAAAATAAGTGCTAAATGTCTAGTTGAATAAGCAAGAGACAAGCTAGTAATGACTAGTTTAACTCAAGAATAAAAGAGAAAGACTTTAGCATAAAAGTAAGGTTTTCACAA
Organism: Picea engelmannii; assembly: GCA_009831015.1. Lineage (NCBI taxonomy): Eukaryota > Viridiplantae > Streptophyta > Pinopsida > Pinales > Pinaceae > Picea > Picea engelmannii. The sequence goes on along the minus strand of ML787710.1, from coordinate 253,186 downwards.
AAAAATTACTTCATTGATAATAATCAGCCTTATGGATGTAACAAACAACTTATTACAAAAATAATATCATCCACCAAAACCTCCTCAAAATTTTCCAAAAAGTGCACTAGGACTAGTAGTTTAAGTGTACAAACTTTGAACAATTTTCAGTGGTTGATTAGAGAGTTATTGAAGAAGTTAGATTAGGGTTTCTGCAGACCTAATGGATGAAGAATAAATTTTTAACACAAATAAGAATTACTTGGAAAAATATGACTCCCTTGGGGCATAAGAAAGCCAATAACATATAGAATTGATTGCACTTTGAACAATTTGAAAATCTCGTAAAATCATGTTACCTATTGCAAGTAATTTTATTTCTCCAATGCAAACTCTATATTAGTTCCTTCAAGATATTGGGTAAATGGAGTCTTGTATTTGTAAGATTTATATCTACAATATCCCTTGGGATGTAAACACTCTTACTCCCTCGGGCATGTAAATCAAACTTAGGTAAATCTAGGTGGGTGTACACCCTTGTACTCCTCCTAGCAACCTTGCAATAAATGAATTTTCAACTATAAAATGAGATGTCTATTAAAGGGGGGTGTATTCAATTATACTCCTCCTAGGGTTTAAACCAATAACATTAATGAAACAATTAAGAAGAACTAACAATTGCATATTTTCCTTACCAATTTGAAAGAGATGCTAGATGTAACCCTAGTTCACCAAGAAAAAAAAAATTATAAGCAAGAGAAAAGACCTCCAAGAGGTGTGCACCACCTTAGATCCAAAAATCACCAAGATAATTCACCATAATAATTTTCAAAAGAGATAAAGAGATAAAATTTCCCAAAGAGGGAGAAAATTTCAGCCAAGTAGTCTTCTCACAATGGGAGAGCTATGTTAAAATGAGATTCACATGATCTTTATTTATACAAAACGTCTAACTCAAAGTTTGTCCACTTAGAAAGGGTAAAACATAATATAATGGGTAAAAAACCCTTATCTTATCCCTTGCATCAAAATAATATTAAACAATTCATCCTAAAATTCACTTTTGCACAAAAGAAACCCTAAAGTGGGATAATGTCACCCCTTTAGGGGACCTTTTGGCACTTGAGCAACCTTGTTGGAGAATATGTGGAAGTCGTTGGGGCTCTTTGAGCCTCCTCATTGTTGGTTGTGGAGCCTGATTATCTTCCTAATTCAGAGGTCTTTATTTTCAGTTGTTTTTATACCCCATGAATACTTTACACCTTGGAATAATGTACACTCATCCATGCGGGGGAGTGCAAAGGGGGGTTACCCCCTCTGCGGAGTCTAGGGGCAAGTGGGCCCCCGTCAGGGGTTAGGGGTGAAGCTCCTAAAGGAACATTTTCCTTGTAAATGTATATTGTAATTTCATAGTAAATATGGACCATTCATTATAAGGTTGCATATTTAACGGTAGAATTTATGTTAGGGTTTTTTTCCCTAGAAACCCTCTTTTATGCGGGAAATTTATTGTGAATATGTATCAATGTGAATATTGTATTCTGAGTCAGAATACTATGAGATAAATAAGAGGAATTTACAATGAGTGTGTTTTAGGTTGTATCCCTTCATTTTGCTGGATAATAATAAAGGAAGGACCTGGAAATTTTTCTATTGGAATTTGCCCACACTGGATGAACCACATATATCTGTGTCTCTATTGTATTGTGTATATTCTATGTTTTATTTCCTCATTTGTTTTATTTATTTCTCTATAATCCTGTTTGTCTAACACTCATCATGTGCTAATCCTTCTCCATGCCTTATCCGGTGAAAATATGTCAAGGGTCCATGTGCAACTCCATCACCACCAAACCATATCCCCCTCATGATTTCAACCCTCAAGGAGGTGACGTTTTTCCTCTCCTAATAAATTCATTGGGTTGTAGGGGCTAGGTTAGTTCTATAATGATGTCTTATAGGCCTCCAAAGGCACATGTTTGTGATCCAGCATACGGGACCTAGGAATCCATCTGATGGGCTTCTTTCCCCATGGAAGTCGAAGCTAAGCTTGTTCTCCCAAAAATCACCACCAAGCAAGGCCCTACAAACCAAAAGGGTACACCCTCCAAAGATATCAAGTTAAAGATATCATGACAAGTGTAAACCACATCTAATAAGAAAGGAACCTAAACATGTGCATCAAAACTACCTCATCAAATTAAAGAAATGCTCAAAATGCTATATAATTGACCAAGCTTAAGCATGGGAGGGGTGTCATATGAGTCCTATTGGGTAAAACAAATCCTTCAAGTAGGTTATTCTCCCAAGGATTTCCTTTCAAAGTTATGTAGTGGGTGATGAGGTGGAAGGGGTTTAGAATTAATAGATCATTGGGTTTCATAACATACAATGGCTCATATTATATACTTCATGGGTGCCTTTGTAGAGGGTGTGTGGCACCTTTATTTGCAATGCACTTTTTCCAAGCCTATATTCTTTCCATTATTTATTTCCTTTATTCTTTAAGGAATGAGGTGAAGGCCATTTTCCTGGCGTGGTGTCCATATAATGATAGTGTCACTCACAAATACCTCGTGGAAATGAAAATATTGGCTTGTGATGAGACCCCATTTATATTAGTTTTGTAACTGAGAGACAGTACCCTGGCTTGGTTTCCAAATGATGGTAATGTCATACCACTAAATACCAATGATTATGATATGTTGTCTCGTAATGAGACCTCTCATCCTCCAACTATCCCCTTAGGTATTCACTATCATTTATTTTTGTAGGTCCCCCTTTTATTACAGATAATAATTTCATTGTTTTCTCGTGGATACTTGGGAGAAGAATTTGGAAGGTTTCTATCTATAATTTTAATCCTTTTAACCAACAAAAATCCCTCTAGGCCTTCAACCACTTCTTCCCATGAAATGAGTTACATTCCCTTCTTGGGTCACTAAATTCAAAGGACCTAGAAGAGGACAATATGAAGGGAGTGTAATGAGTGGAAAGTGGTAAGTATGTTTTGAAATGGTATGATAACCCCTTAAGGGACCCCTAGTCACAAAAATTTCCCAAAGTTTGGTACTAGGAAATCTATGAAGCTCACCATGGTGAAACAGGTTCAAAGGAATAATTTCCAAGTAGGTGTTCTATAATAAAAATCATCTTAGATACACAATTTTAAAATGCCTTAAATATTAGGTTGATTACCTGCCACAATACCTAATATGTACCACATGGAGAAATACCCATCTTCCTTCCAAAAGCTAGATGGTGTGGTGGATGTACTGACAATGGATCAAATGTGGTGAGAGAGTGTACTTTCATATGTGAAATTGGATATTTTTGGTCATGTAGTCTCTCAACACTCCATATCTGCAACCCGAGGGCCTCGAGACATGATATCCTTAGTTATCCCACAAAATGGGGATAACATCTGGCTCCTACATGTGGACATGTGCTCACAGTAGAGTGCATGAGAACCACAACATATATTGCTAGACCTGTGCCTACAATGAAACAAAAACCATCAAATCTAGGGTGGTTCTATCAACCTTAGTCCATATACATCAAAATAAAAAATGGAAACTAATCTAGAAAATAAAATTTTAGCATTTTGTTTTCAAAAAATTATAAACTAAGCATTAAATCAATATGCAAGTAGAGAAAACTGAAACATGAAATGCAAATAAACTAATATGAGAAATAAATATTAAAATTCAAGGAAAGAAATATGACCTACCTACTTACCTAGGGCCTTGGGGCCCTGAAGATTAGGTGATAGATGATGTTACGTCAAGTCATACAATCGGTGCAACTAGTTGATCATCCCATCAAAGTATCTCCCCCTATGCTTGATTATGTAAAAAAAAAAATATAATTCAAGCATGTAACGATCATCAACACAAATTTCTATATAATCAATCATGAAATCAAACTCATAGAGATGGGTGGGAGGGAGGAAATCCTACTAGAAATAATATCTACAACTATGATCATCCAAGGAATCCTACCTGAAGTAATATCCACAAGCTCAATCAATCCATCTATGAATAGGGATACTGTATGTAGACGATGACTCATATTCATCCTCCTGAACATGATCTTTTCTTCCTGAAGACCAAGAATATATGAGAGATACCAAGGAGACCTCATGATTTCCTTGAGAAGGAAGCATGAGGTAAGGGATAGGCTCAGGTCTAGAGAAACAAAAACACGACCTCTTAATTTTTGAATCCATATAGAAATCCTAAATGTGAAAGTACTTCCTCTTTATAGAGTGGGCCTCTAATCGCTCTGAGATGGCTACGTCCTGGTATTATTCCAAAATTGAGGACGAAAGTGGATGAGATTCATATGAAAATGAAAAATCAAACCCCTTTTCTTGAGGGCTACCCTCAATGTCGTAAATGGGGTCTCTATCGAAAATAAGATGACCAAAATTGCACCTACATTTCCTAGTTTGTATGAAAGTGTATATATTCTCATCAACTATATGTAAAGGTTCTCCCACAAGACCATCAAAAAAAACAACCATCTCTTTTTCTTCGTGTGCGGGAGGAGTAAATGCATGGGCATATTCATCAATTGGAAGGGAAGAGGCGAACACTTCATCTTCGTCAAATCTATTATCTGAATCTTCAACATGAGAAAATTTATCGGGATATTCTTGGTACATTTCTTCATATGTTTTTCCTTTGAGCCCTTCTTCATTTTAATGGGATATTTCATTGCCAGGAAATAAATCTCTTATATGATTCACCATTTCCTCAGCAACTTTATTAACATCCTTTTCCTTTTCCATTTTTAGAAGTGCCACCTTCAAGGCATAACAAGCACTGGATGAGGGTTCATCCCATGGTGCCATATTTCCATTGTCTAGAAAGGCACCTCAATGAAGTCTCCATATCAGATCAAGGATCATCAAAGGATGGAAAGGAGAAACAAAGAAAGTTTGGTTCTGGGAAGGTAGAGTCGCCAGATAAGCTTCAAGAAGAGCTCTTCAAGGGAGGAAAGGGAATGTCCTTTAGGTGGAGTTGCCAGGAAAACCATGGAAAATTATTTGGGATAACTTTCCAATGTGTTTTTAGGGTTTAGAAGAGGATTCAAAATCCTCCCTGACAATGGTGCCAAAATGTTATTACACAATTTGTAGGTTGGGAAAATATCTACTGAACCACTGGAATGTAAACAACTTAGAGAGAACCTACCCATGGTCACCTTAGGAAAGTGTTCCAATCACTTTATAGGTGAGGTAGTCACCTCAAGGGGGTAATATCGGTGACCCTGATGGGGATTGAGATATAAAGTATGATGTATGAACGGATTCCCATAAATTTCAAGTTTCTATATGGAAAAGGGAACCGGGAAATGAGTCTTTAGGAAGGTTTAAAGGTTTCCAAGTCCTTGGGTACCTGCTGAGAATGTTTGTACCTACCTGAGACACAAGAAAATCCAAGTATGCTTGTGATATGTTAGGTCAATTATCAAGTTAATATTAATGTCCCTAAATTCATAAAAAATCATTGGTATATATCAGAATATAAAATATAATAGGAGTTGCAAAATAAGTAATAAAAGTCTAGTTGAATAAGCAAGAGACAAGCTAGTAAAGACTAGTTTAATTCAAGAATAAAGGAGAAATACTTTAGCATAAAAGAAAGGATGTCATAAAAAATTTATTGAAGTGATAATTATCATCCTTATGGATGTAACAAAAAACTTATTACATCAAGAACATCATCCTCCAAAACCTCCTCAAAATTTTCCAAAACATGTGCTAAGCCTAGTAGTTTAAGTGTACAAACTTTGAGCAATTTTCAGTGGTTGATTAGAGTGTTATTGAAGAAGTTTTATTAGGGTTTATGCAACCCTAATGGATTAATATGAAATTTTTAACAAAAATAAGAATTACTTGGAAAAATATGACACCCTAGCGGCATAAGAAAGCCAATAACATATAGAATTGATTGCACTTTGAACAATTTGAAAATATCGTAAAATCATGTTACCCAACGCAAGAAGTTTTATTCCTCCAATGCAAACTCTAGACTAGTGCGTTAAAGATATTGGGTAAATGGAGTATTGTATTTGTAAGAGTTAGATCTAAAATATCCCTAGGTGTGTAAATAGTCTTATTCCCTAGCGCATGTACATCAAACTTAGGAAATCTAGGAGGGTGTACACCCTTGTACTCCTGCTAGCAACCTTGCAATAGATGACTTGTCAACTAGAAAATGAGATGAATCTTAATGAAGGGTGCATGCCCTTAAATTCCTCCTATGGTTTTAACCAATAACATTGATGAAACAATTAAGAAGAACTAACATTTGCATATTTTCCTTACCAATTTCAAAGAGATGCTAGATGTAACCCTAGTTCACCAAGAAAAAAACATTTATAAGCAAGAGAAAATACCTCCAAGAGGTGTGCACCACCTTAGATCCACAAATAACCAAGAGAATTCACCATAATACATTTTCAAAAGAGATAAAGAGATCAAATTTCCCAAATATGGTGCAAATTTCATTCTCACAATGGGAGAGCTATGTTAAAATGAGATTCACATGATCTTTATTTATACAAAATGTCTAACTCAGATTTTTTCCACTTAGCAAGGAAAAAACATAATATAAGGGGTCAACAACCCTTATCTTACCCCTTGCATCAAAATAATATTAAAACAATCATCTTAAAATTCACTTTTGCAAAAAAGAAACCCTAAAGTGAGATGATGTCACCCCCTTTAGGGTACGTTTTGACACTTGAAAAACTTATTGGAGAAGACGTGGAAGTCGTTGGGGATCTTTGAGCCTCTTCATCATGTGCTAATACTTCTCCATTCCTCATCCAGTGAAAATATTCCAAGTGTCAATGTGCAACTCCATCACCATCAAACCATATCCCCCTCATGACATCAACCCTCAAGGAGGTGGCGTTTTTTCTCTCATAGGCAAGTATTTTGTGTGGTAAGGGATAGGTTACATCTATCATGATGTCTTCTAGGCCTCCAAAGGCATGTGTCTGTGATCCAACATGAAGGACCTAGGCATCTATCTAGTGGGATTCTTTCCCCATGGAAGCCTAAGATAGGCTTGTTCTCCCAAAACTGGCCACCAAGAAAGGTCCTACAAAACAAAAGGGTACACCATCCAAAGATCTCAAGTCAAAGATATCATGACAAGTTTAAACCATGTCTAATAAGAAAGACACCTAAACATGTACATAAAAACTACCTCATCAAATTAAAGAAATGCTCAAAACCCTATACAATTGACCACGTTTAAGTATGGGAGGGGTTTCATAGGAGTCCTATTGGGTAAAACAAAGCCCTCAAGTGGGGGATGCTCCCAAGGATGGCCTTTCAAGGTTATGTAGTGGGTGATGCAGGGGGAGGGTTTTATACTTCATATGTCATTGTGCTTCATGAAATACAAGGGATTGTATTATCTCATTCATGGGTGCCTTTGTAGAGGGTATGTGGCACCTTCATTTCCAATGAACTTTGTCCAATCCCATCTTGTTTCCATTCTTTATTTCCTTTATTCTTTAAGGATCTAGTTTAAGGCCATTATCCTGGCGTGGAGTCCATATAATTACAGTGTCACTCACAAATACCTTATGGAAATTAAAAGGTTGTCTCATGATGAGACCCCATTTCTCTTAGTTTTGTAACTAAGAGCCACTACCCTGGCTTGGTGACAAGATGATGTTAATGTCATACCGCTAAATACCAATGATCATGATAGGTCATCTCATAATAAGGCCTCCCATTCTCCAACTAGCTCCTTAGACATTCACTATCATTTTTCTTTTTAGGTCCCCTTTTTATTATAGAGAAGCATTTCATTTCTTTCTTGGGGATCCCTACACAAAGCATCTGGAAGGTTTATGTCTAGGATTTTTATATTTTTAGCCAACAACAATCCCTCTAGGAATTCAACCACTTCTTCCTATGAAATGAGGTACATTCCCTTATTGGGTCACTAAAGTCAAAGGACCTAGAAGAGGACAATATGAAGGGAGTGTAATGAGAGGAAAGTGGTAAGTATGGTTAGGAATGGTATGATAGCTCATTAAGGGACCCATAGTCACAAACCTTTTTCAAAGGTTGGCCACTTACTATGATATCTATGACACTCACCAAGGTGAAACATGGTCAAAAGAATAATGTCCAAGTAGGTGTTATATAATCAAAATAATCTGAGACACAACATGTTAAAATTCCTTAAATATTCGGGTGATTACATGCCATAATACCTGACTTGTATCACTTGGAGAAAGACCTATCTGCCTTCCAGAAGCTAGTTGGTTTGGTGGATGCACTGACAATGGATCAAATGTGGTGATAGAGTGGGATTTTGTATGTGAAAGTGGACATTGTTGGTCATGTAGTCTCTCAGAACTCCATATTTTCAACTTGAGGGCCTCGAGACAGGATATCATTAGTTATCCCACAAAATTGGGATAACAAGTACAACAAGATGTAAGGATATATTGTTGCAATCATAGTGAAAACATTGAGTTATCATTCAAAGAAAAATCATATTGATGTTAAGTATCAGTTTTTGAGAGACATGGTTAAAGACAAGAAGGTGTTTCTGATGAAGGTGGACACTTTGGAGAGTGTGTTAGATTCATTAAAAAAAATTGTGAGAACTAAGAATTTCTCCTGGTGTAGAGGATCTATGGGCATTTCTTCCTTGGATTGTTGTGTATGTAATCCTATAACTCCATGTATGCCAAAAAAAAATAAGAGGAATAATGTTGCGTACATGTTGTATACTTTGTAAGATTGATTCCATGTACTGTAAACTTATATGGGATCAAGGGGTGG
>ML787710.1:199198-235288 GCA_009831015.1 Picea engelmannii | reverse complement strand
ACCTTTTTACCTTTGAAAAGATCCTTATCTCTCCTTGTGGCTTCCCTGGCCACTGAAAGTCACTTCTAGCCATCCCATCCTGTAGTGTTTCTCCTCCCGATTCCAATGAGCTATTACACTGAGAGGTTCCTCCAAGTAATGTGGCCAAAATGACCTTTTCAGTGAATTCCATTGACTTATAGCTCAAAATAGTCAAAATCATGGAAACCGTCGGAATGCAACGAAACCAAAGCCAACCTATGCGGAATGGCTCATAATGATGGAATATGATCATCAATGCAAGTTGGACCCCACAATGCCTCTCAAATACCCATGTACTCGCTCTATCATCCATCTGGCTACTCTGGTCATCATAAATCTCTGCCCTGTGATGATGTCCCAAAGTGAGGACATTACACCTCTTCATGGGAATCCTAGTTAATACCTTACTAGACCTTTTGAAACCCATGTTGTATCCCTTTTTGTACACTCAAAATCCTTGTTTAGTCCTGCCATGTCTATGTGTTGAGGCCTCATGAATTTCTCTCAATCTCTTTTTGGCTAACTTACCCATGGGGCTTCCAAAGTTTTGTTGAGTTGTAATTTCATTGCATACTAATGGCTCATGATTTTAAGCCTAATGTTGGCTTCAACTTGTTATTGTTGAACCATTTTATTATACATTCCTATTAGTTTCTAGCCTTGCAATTTATTCCTTTGTGAATCGACACCTTAACCCTGGAGGAAACATCCCCTGATTTTCCTTATCCTACATGTGCTTCCTTGCATTTAGCATAGGTATGTTCCTCGCACTTTGGAACTAGTTTTCTTACCCATGACACTTGTCTCCTCCACTATACTATAACATCCTTTTATTCTTTTTCAGGATTTAATAATATGAAAAAGAAAAAAAATTAAGAAAGAAAAATAAGGGGGGAAATCATCTATCTCTTTTGTTGGTAGAAATCTTGTTGCCCTTGAACAAAGAACAATTTTGAGTCATTGTCTCAATAATTTGGGGTTTAGTATGGATTTAGGAGACTTTTGTTTCTCATTTTTGAGCATAATCTCCCCCGATTGGTTATTCTTCCAACCATATGGAGTGTTTGTTTATTCCTGAAGTATCATGAATGTATCCCAGTTTATAATCCATGTTGCCTAAGTCACATAATATGTTGTGATTTTTTTCAAGGGAAGTTTCATCCTCAATCGACCATTCTCTAGAAATTCTTTAATCTTTCAAGTTGGCCTTCCAGTGTCATTCAAGTACATCTCATCATCACCAGTATCTTTGTATCTCACTTGTGTTGGTATTAAAGGTCCTCATTGAACTCTTAGTGTTGGGTCTACTCTTACCGAATCCAACACTTTTCTATGAGAGTATGACCTAGAGTTTCACCCTCGGCCTATTTCCATCATTTATAGTTGAACTTGCACTCAAAAAATGGCAAACCATCATTGGTCGTTGACTGAGCAGTTTTCGTTGTGTTCAACGTCAACAAAAATCATCACACATAGGGATTCATGCAGTACCTTGGTTTCCATATGACCCCATTGGTGGATTCTGTGTGTTTTTCAGTAGACTCCATTATTGGATGTTATTTAGAGAGCCTTTTTCCTGCACTAATCCACTTGGTTCATGCTAGAGTTGTACCTTGGTGTGGTCCTTACAATATTTTCATTCGATTCCATCCAAATATTTGGCCTTTTGCTACCCCTCATGCTGGATGATGGAGGATTCCTTAATTCCTTCCTTCAGTGTATCTCTTCCTATCGAATTTAATAGATATTTCTCTAGGACAAGGATATAGAGTCATGTTTGGTACCTTTGGGCTTACAGTGATCAGTGGAAGGTTCCCTTGCTATTGACAATGGGAATACATCAATGTCCCTTGATTGATAGATTCTACTAGGTGTTGGATATAAACTAATTTATTCACACTTGTTATATCTTACCATGGTACCTTGATGACCATTATCATCATTGGTGGATTGTCTCACATTTTTTAATGATATACATGAATGATTGATAATCAAATGGTGTCTCACTGTGTTTGACCCCAACACATATATTCACATGGTGTAGCCTTGTACGATGACATATCATTTTGAAGACTTTGGGTGAAGTAGGAGCATCACATTTTTTGTGCTCCTAACTGAACTATATTGTACCCTCCACACAAACATTGGTAGTTGCATAAGATCAATTTGTTCACTTTTTTCCTCAAGATATCTTCTGATTTTATTTTGAGACATAGATCCATTATGTATCCATACATGGCTATGATCTACTTTTACATGGATCCACTATGTATTCCTCATGGTCATGATTTCTACTTTATATATCACATGGATCGACCATGTATTGTTTGTGGCCATGGACTTCAATGATAATTTAATATATGCCATGGATTCGCAGTGTACTTGATTTGGTGGCCTTGCTTACATCACTTCTGAGCATGGGTATTCCTGACTTGGGAAGAGAATACTCTTACTTGATCATTATTTGCATTTTTTGTTCTTGGATCAATTTTTCAAGAACATTCATTGGATATACTTCAATGCATCCTCGCCTCTCAGAGTTACAATGTATTTTGGACATTAATTTCCCTTATAACCTCACACATTATGGGGCATATTTTATACCACAATTTTCCACATCATTTTCAATTGTGATATGGTTTAGTCCTCATCCTTGGCTTGTAAATTTAAATCCCAACATTCCTCATAAAAATTAATTAAAAAAAAAACATTTTTTTTCCATCCACGAGTCATGCTTGTGCAAACCAAGGATGTTTGTGCCTTTCTAGTTGGCAACTCACAGATTCCCTAAAAAAAAGTGAAAAATAAAATAATTCCATTTTTTCGATTAAGGTTTTCGATTGGAATCATTCCTAACCTCCCCTGAGCCCATACACAACAAAATTAAAACACCTCAACCCCTTGAGGATGGTTTAAATGCACCTTTAGGGGCATGGATGAGGAGTACAACCAAGGTAAAAAGTTATACTGAAGAATTTTCAAGCTTCCCTATCTCCCCTATCCTCTAAGTAGCATCCCCTTGATCCTGTGATGCAAATCCCCACCACATCCTCAGGCTCATGTGACCTCCTGATCTAGGAGCTTTCACACTATGGTGCCGAATAATCTCTTGGGTTCTTGTTGAACCCCTGAATTCCTTCTCCACGGGCCTTTCCACTCGTTCCTAAGTGTAAAATCAAGTTTGTGAGGGTCTTGTGACTTTAGTGGAGTAATCCTCATGACTTCGGGCCAAAACCCTAGGATAATATCTTAACCCACAGGAACGTCGGTGCTTCAAAGATCTGGGCTTAGAGATTTCTAACAACAACACAACAATCATCTCGAATGTTGAATTTGTGAACGCTGAACTATGGTGGAGATACACGAATCCTAACATGCGTTGAGATCTATAGTTCACAGATATTTCAGGCCTCCAGGATTTGGATACTTCCACAACTCAACACCTCAAATCCTCTGGAGTTATGAATTGGTGAACTTGCAAAGGTGTCTCAATCAATCATCCATGCATCCATAATAATGGACGACCGAGATCTACGCCGACCTTCAGGCCTTTAAGATTTTTCAAACCAAAACACCTTATACCTTCGTTCCCCTGGACTGTCGGTCTCCCAAATTACTAGAACTCTTCCAACACATGGTTTTGGCTCCAACGGTTAGGATCCACTCTTCCCTTTGGAGCTTCAGGGATTTTTGACCCAAGATAGCTTATGGAGTGCCAAATATTTGGACTCTGAGATTTGTTGACACGTGCACCTGGCGTCAACGACCAAGATTTTCTCTGGTCTTCGAGGATTCGGTAAAATTTCCTCCTTTAAAACACTTAAATCAATACCTTCGAATTCATGAACTTTGAAATACTTCAAGGTTTATCACCCATGCACCTCCTCCATATCTAACGATCGAAAGGTCTTCACTCACTCTGAATAGATCTCTCTCGCTTGTCCTCCAAATGAAAGGATTTCTCCCTTTCGAGAACCAAATCTCACTATCCTTCCAGAGCTCTGCTAAATTCAAAGGACTTAGGTCCTGGCGCATGCCTTCCGCTACTTCTCTTGAGCTTAAGACATAGAAAATATCCCGCGCACTCCTTATGATTTCTCACATTGGGACTCTTTCAACACTTGACAAAGTGTTGGCCCTGTGCACACCTTGCATGGGTCTTATCGAGATTTTATACTCAGACGAGTATATGTGCACTCCTTGCACTCACTCTTCAAAGTTTCATGCTATCTCTCCTAGGTTATCGTGTCTAAAAATGACTCTATATTCACACTCCTTGTGTGGCCACTGTGCACTCCATGCACCAGTGTTTTAGAAGAGAAACAATTGAAACTTATAGAACATTACATGTTCATTCATTTAATCATGAAATGCACAGAAAGGCATATAAACATAGAAAGAAAATAACACGACAATACCCAATTAACTCATAGATATGAAAACTCAGAAGTTTGAAAACAACCCTCCTTTATTATATTACTTCAGCAAGACATTTACAAAGTGTTCTTGCAGCTCTCGACTTCTCTTCTTCATCAAAATAGAAAATAAACTTCAGCAACAAATAACAATTCTCAACAACAATTACAATACTCTTCAGAAGCCTCTTTTGGGCATAGATTACATACATTTATACATAGAGGGGCTTCTCGAGCCTTCCTATCAACTACTCTAGTGATTTCATATCATAATTAAAGAATTCTATGACTAAGGCTTATTACAATAAATGAATAATTACAACCTAGATATGAGTCGATGCTCGATATCTGTACAATCCTATAGGTAATTAAGGTGATTACAATCTCCTGCAATCTCATACAATGGATCAAGCCTAAAAAACATCCAAGATATTTTAGTTTCAATACTTTCAAAATAGTAAATGACACATTCTCCTTGGGATCCAAAATAGTTTGAATGTGTGCACTAGATGTTGAGTTGTCATCCACTTGAACTCAACAAACGTTGATGACGATGCTCCTACATCATAGTCCTCTGGAAAAAAATATTCATGGACTGCGGTCCATGAGCTCCTGCATTGTATTTCCATGCTTATGGATATCATTTCCTATTATCCAACTAACATCGTCTCCTGGATGGTCTTTCCACTTAACTAGATACTCATAATAAATGTTCCTTCTGGTCTTCTTAGTGATCCTCTGTTCTAAAATATTCTCTATATGTGGCTTCTTTTCTATGGGAATTTGTTGCTTCCACTAAATCTACTCCTGACCATCTTTACCTTATGTATCATTCATCCTATAAGGGTATACATCTTCTACATTGAATGTTGGTTATATTACAATGTCCTCTGGCAACTCAATTTCATAAGCATTTGCAAGAAAGTTTTTGAGGATCTTACAAGGTCCTATATTCTTCATCGTCAAGTTTTTACATTTCCCTTTCAGAAATATTTCCTTCTTCATATGTGTTAAGAATTGATCTCCAATTTCAAAATTTATGTCTCTTCTCCTCTGGTCTATCCTTCTTTTATATCTCTAGCTTCTATTCTATAGTTGTCCCTTAATATGATCATGTAACTTCTGTATCTCTGCAGCAAAATCCTTTTCTCCTGCACCTTGTTAAGTGATTTATATGTACTAAAAAAGACACTAAACTAACCTCAATTAAATTTTCAACCCGGGGTAAGTAAACTTCAAGTTGTAGCAAAATATATGCCAAAGGTAAAAGGTTGGTAGAAGTATAGTCTAACTAAGGAAAGAAACTATCTAAGGCTAATCTACTCAAGCAAACCTATCTAATGAGAAAACCCTACTAAGAAAAATGAAACTAGGTAACCTAAGTACTTTTCGGTCAAGGATCGATGGATGGTTCCTAAGAAAGCAACTAAAACCCTATGTAAAGCAAACTAGTTCAACAATAAGCAAAAGCAAACCACTAAGCATAATAAGAAAATGAAAAAAGAAAACTTCTTTAACTTGCCAACGTACACCCAATAAGAAACTACCCTATGAAAGAAAATAAATAAGCAAGTAAGAAAAATCACCTATCTAACCTATTAAAGAAAATAGACAAGTAAGCAAAGACACCTAACTAACCTACTAAAGAAAAAGACAAGTAAGCAAAGGAAACTAACTAACCTACGAAAGCAAAAGACAAATAAGCAAAGGCAACTAACTACTACAAGCAAAACTTCTCATTGAACAACTATCTAGCCCAAGATGCAAGTGAACTAAATTCCTAATGAAAAACTATTTCTAATGCGTGAAAGGAAATCTAAATTCTCAATGCAATGCATGAAAGGAAATCTATTCTATTGAAAGCAATAAAGGAAACTATCTCTTCTATGAAAACAAGAAACTGTTTTCTAATCTATGAAATTCAAATGCATTCTATACTAATATAAGAAAACTTATGCTATACTAAATTCAGTCATTAACTACAACTTGAAATTGCAATCTAAATCTAAGAAAGAAATTGCATAACATAAACTAAACTAGCTCTATCTTAATCATTCAAATTGCAAAAAGGAAAAATACTCATAAACAAAATTTAAAGACTATTTCATCACATGACAAAAAAAAAGCAACTAAATGAAGAATTAAATAAATAAAACTAAATGGAAACTATATCAAAAAACTAGAATTGAAAACTAAAGACTAATGACTATCCATCCACTGAAACCTCGTTAAAGAAGACATAAACTCAAATTTATGTTCTATTCTATCTCAAACTCTGTTTTAAACTAGATTCTACAATCATAAATCAAATCATAATCTAACATATAAATGGATGTGGGGTTAGTGTATGAGTTTGCAAACTCATTCCTAATTATAAAATCAATGCATATTAACAAAAAGCCTCCATACTAACCTGCAAAAGAGAATTAAAACAGTTAAACTACAACAACAAATTAAAGAAATGAAGGAACAATTCATGTACAGGAAATAAAGAGACATCTAAGATATGAAATGCATAAATAACACAGAGAGAAGTTACTAGACTGCTGGTGCCCCCCCCAGGAAGTTGTTTTCATCTCTCAAATGCACACCACGAGCTCAACAAAATGATTTCACCATTAAAACTTGAAAAACGCAATCTTATACAATTCTGGCAATTGAAAAATGCAAAAGCAAAAGAATTTTTTTTTATCTCTATCCTCTACTTTGTCTACTGCTCCTTAGCTATTGTATGACCACCATGGTGGTATTTATAAGATTGAAAAACCAAGTGGTTGACCACAGGAGGTTCGAACCGCTTCTAAAATTGGTAAATTTCATTAATGGTGCCCTAACTGCCGAAACTGAGTGAGCCAATAATCGCCTTCTTTGGACAACTAAAATCGAGTTGTCTTGAGCTTAGTAGCTGGAGGGGGCGATCATGAAGAAAACCCATGTGCTCGATTTGTCCATCACTGGCCACCAATGCCATAACTTCCAACTCACCTTGCATTTTTGTGCAATACTGGGTGCCGGAACGAGTGCCAGATCGAGTACCAGAACGAGTGTTGGATCAAGTGACAGAACTGAGAACCATGATTTTCTCTTAATATGTTCACAATTTCAGGAAACAGCTCGTATGGGACCTAATTGGGCATACTGTGCAAAAAACCCATGTGTCGGATTTTTCAAATTCCACTTCATCCTCCCAAAAGTTAATGTTTAAGTTTACTACCTGTAATAGTGTCGGATGAAGTACTGGACAAAGTGTTGGATGGAAAAACACCTTGTGATTCTGCCCTGCAACACCAAAAAAACACGAATTAACTCTTGGAAATCATAGAACATGATGAATTACACTTGATTTAATCATTAAACATGAATTACATGTACCTTATGCCAATCATACCATTTTATCATCAAATTCTCCAAAAAAATCCTTCAAAAAGATGAAAAACACATATATACATATGGAAAAAGTGTATAATAACCGTTATGAAAATGATCATATCTCGGGCCCAACACACCTCAGAACTCATCTCGTCCAATATCTCTTAACTCTGAAATTCCTCTTAGATGCATTCAATATACTATCTGGAATGGACTCTTACCAATGCTCCTATTTGGTGAATCATTATATCCAAACTCTGCTTGGAGAAGAATTTGATCCCCCTGGTTGTTATATTCAGTTACCAAAATCCTTAATAGGTTCCCTAAACTTTGATTTACTACCTCATTTTGTCCATCTGTCTGAGGATGATATGTTGAACTGAAAGAAAAACTTGTCATAGATTCTTCCACAAGGTTCTCCAAAAGTGTCCCACAAATTTAGTGTCTTTGTATTAAATGAAACTTCTGGGAAACCCATGCAATCTCACAATTTTCTTGAAAAACAAATTCACTATGTGAGTAGAATCACTGGTTTTGTGACACGGTATGAAATGTGCCATCTTCAAAAATATGTCAACCAACATAAATATTGAATTAATTCCTCTCTGAGTTCTTGGCAATCCCATAATTAAATCCATAATTATAACATCCCACAACCTATCTAGAATAAGTCCCACAACCTATCTGGAATAAGCAATGGTTCATACAAACCAGTGTTCTGCTACTTTCCTTTAGCATATTGGAAGATTTTGCATCTTTCTATGAACTTCTTCACATCGGATCTTATTCCTAGTCAATAATATGAATAACTCAACTATGCATATTTTTTATCATGGTCAAAGTGTCCATCCAATCCTCCACTATGTTTCTCCTTCAACAAATTATCCCTCATCGATCATTTCAAGATACAAAATCGGCTTCCCTTGAACAACAATCCATATTGGATTAGATACTCCATCCACTAATTTCTATCCCTTAGCAAAGGGTCCTCACATGCTTCGTAAGCTTCTTTGAAGTATGGGTCTCCTTGATACATCTCCTTGAGGTGTTCAAACCTGAATGTCTCCACTTGGAACTCCTGCAAGATCAAACATCTCTTGCTCAAAGAATCTACAATTTTTTTATCTCTTCCACTAATATTCTTAATAACAAAAGTAAATTTCTACATGAATTATACGTATTTGGCATGTCTGTGGTTCAATTTCTCTTGTCTGGTTATAAACTGCAAAGCCTTATTGTCAGTATATAAAAAAACATCTTTCAGAATAAGATAATGCCTCCATTTTTTCAAATCTTGAATTACAACATAAAATTTCTTATCATATGTTGAATATTTCCTCTTAAGAGAATTCATATTCTCATTGAAATATGAACAAAATTATTTTCTTGAAAAATGTGCCAACAACCACTCCACTAGCATCACATTTTACCTGAAAGGTCTTCTTAAAATCTGATAGAACTAAAATAGGTTGTTTTGTTATCTTTTCTTTTAATACTCTAAATCCCTTCTCAGATTATTCTGTCCAATTAAAAGATTTATGCTCTTTTTTATGGTTTCCAATAGAGGTGCATAAATGCTAATGAAATTCCTGATGAACTTCCTATAAAAACTTGCCAATCCATGAAAACTTCTTACCTCGAACACGCTTCTTGGAGAAGGTGAATATCATATTTCCCTCACCTTTTATGGATCCATATTCAACTCATTTGAAGATATTTCGAACCCCAAATATATAAGTTTGGTTTCCATGAAAGAACATTTTTTCAAATCCACCAACAACTTTGCATTTTGCAACCTACTCAACACCATCTTCAAATTTCTTAAATGTTCCTTTTCAGTTTTACTGAAAACTAGAATGTCATCCAAATAAACGATCACAAACTTTCCAATAAAATCTTTGAGTACTTCATTAATTAATCTCATAAATGTACTCGGTGAAATTGTTAAGACAAACGACATACCATGACACTCATACAATACTTCATTGTTTTGAATGCGGTTTTCCATTCATCTCCCTCTCTCATCCTTATCTGATGATAACCACTCTTCAAGTCTATCTTGGAAAAATAACTAGCTCCACTCAAGCAATCCACTAAATCATCCATTATGGGTAATGGAAATCTATATCTGATGGTTATCTTGTTGATGGCTCTATAATATGTGCACATTCTCCAACCTCCATATTTCGTCGGACTCCACACAGTTAGTACTGGACACAGGCTCAAACTTTCCCTGATCAAACCTTTATCCAAAAACTCTTGGACTTCCTCCTTGACCTCTTCATTATCTTAAGGCGTCAATCTATATGTTTCTTTGTTTGGTAAATTTTCTCCTGGAATAAGGTCAATATGATGATTGATACTCCTGATGGGAGGTAAACAGTGAGGTAACTCATCCACCACAATATCAACAAACTCATCCAACAACTCTTGAAATTCTATAGGAAAATCATTCATAGAAGTGCTTGTGAGAATGAGAACGACTCTCAGATTACCTACAACAACAATCTAAATTTCTTGTTACATCTTGACTTCTTTCAAGAGTTCCTTCCCACTCATGAGAAGTATACTTGGACTATCTTCCTCTTTAACTCCTTTATCCTCTATTGGAAACAACATATACTTACACCCATTCTTCTCCAAGGTATAAGTATTCTTTCCTCCATCATTTATGACATTCCTATCATATTTCTATGGTATTCCCAACAAAACATGACAAACATCCATGGGTATAACATCACATAAAACTTCATCTCTATAACTCCCTATCTTAAATTAAAATTTACATTGTCGACTTACCATGACTTGATGTCCTTTCTGAAACCACGAAACCTTGTACGAATTCATATGTGTGGTCTTCTCTAGCTTCATCGTTTCCACCATTTTTGTGGATACCAAGTTATCAATACTTACACTGTCTATGATAACCTTGCATACCCTATCCCTGGCCTTGCAAGAAGTTCTAAACAAACTATTCCTATGGACTAGTTCTCGTGCCTCTTTCTCTAGCTTCACAAGTACTTTCCTCATCATGAGTGACCTTCCTTCTTGTTTTTATTTTTCCTTCATCTTTGTCTTCACATTCTTCTTCTTCACCTCAGAAATGTGAGCTTCTCCTCCTCTTACATTCTTCTTTTTAGGACATTCCCAAGACATGTGCCATTTTTTTCCATAGGCATAACACTTCACTTCTCCTCATCTGCCTCTTCCTCTTACTCTGGGAAAAGATTTTCTTCATCCATAGTGTCCTCCTTTAGAACTTCCTCCTCTTTCTATCTAATTGTTATATTTTCTATCTTCTCCTCTGGGTTTCTTGAACTTTTCTCTGACGGTTCCTTTGCCTCGGTTAGGACTCTTTCTTTTGTTCCATTGAATATGCTTCCTTTCCAACGTTTCTTCTACTTTCAAGGCTACTTGATAAGAATATTCCACAGTTCTAATTTTCATCATGCTAATATCATCCTAGATTTGATATCGCATACCATTAATGTATATGGAAACTTTCTCTTCATCATTCTCTCTATGTCCTACTCTTATGTTTATCTTGTAAAAATCTTTGATGTACTCTTTCACTGACAACCCTTTATGTCTCAAATTATGTACCTTTCTGAAAATATTTATCTGATCATCCTTGGGTATGAACTTAGCCTTCAATTTAGCTGCCATTTTGTCCCAATTCTTGATTTTAGACTTATCTTTGCATCTTCTGTCAACTTGCAATTCATCCCACTGTAACACTGCATCTCCCTTAAATTTAGTTGTTGCATGCTTCACCTTCTTTTCATCATCAATATCCTCATAGTTGAAGTACTTATCCAAATAACTTAACCAGACAAGCAATTCTTCTACATTTAAATACCCTCATACAATGGGACTTCTATTTTTTCTTTGGTTCCCAACTTAACAAAAACTATCAGCAGTCGCTCATATGCTGCTTGTTCTCCTGCAACTTATTCTACCTCAACATATTCATTTTCACTCTCACTGATGTCACCCACATCAAGTGATCTTCTTTATGATTTATCCATGGCGTCCAACCTTGCACGAAGTTGTCTCATCTCCTCTTCCATGGCTTCATTGACCATTGGTCTCTCTTTGCGTCTTCTTGGCAACTTAATTCTAAGTTTTCTTTCACATAGAGATTAATTCAAGCTCTGATACAACTTGATGCAAACCCCCACCACCTCATGGGGCTCACACGACCTCTCGGTCTAGGATGATTCATGGAAAGGAACTTAATCAAGTCTCGGGATCTTTTTGAACCCTCAAATTTCTTCTCCACGGGCCTCTCCACTCTTTCCTAAGTGTAAAATCAAGTTTGTGAGGGTCTTGTCACTTCAATGGAGGAATCCTCATGACTTCGAGACAAAACCGTAGGCGAAGCTATTAACCCATGGGAACTCCAATGTTTTGGAGCTCCCTGATTCAAGAGTTCTAACAACAACACAACAGTCTTCCTGAATGTCAAATTCATGAATGATGAACTATGGTGGATATCAATGACTATTAACGTCCATTGAGATCTATGGTTCACAAATATTTTGGGCCTTTGGGCTTCGAAGCCTCCTAAAAATAAAAACCTCAAATCCTTAGGAGTGCCTAAATGGAGAAATCATGAAGGGTTCTCAATCAACAGTCCACGCATCCACACCAATGGACGCCTGAGATCTACTCTGGCCTTCAAGATTTTTCGAACAAAAACACCTTATACCTCCATTCCCATGGACTGTTGGTCTCTCGAGCTACTATCACTCCTCTGACACGTTTCTCTGGCGCTAACATTCAGGATCCACTCCACCCTTCAGAGCTTAGGGGATTTTTTAACCAAGCTAACTTTCACCTAATTTCTTTTGGAGTGCCAGATCTCTAGAATCTCAGGTTCGTTGACACGTGCACCCGCTAACAACAATGAGGATTTGCTCTGGTCTTCGGAGCTTCGATAAACTTTCCTCCTTTACAACACTTACCTCAATACCTACGAATTCATGAAGTTTTAAATACTTCAAGGGTTATCACCCACACACCTCCTCTAGATCTGATGGTCACAAAAGGTCTTGACTCCGTCCAAACAGATATCACCCTCTCGTCCTCCAATAGAAATGATTTCTCCCTTTCAAGAACCAAGCCTTGCTATCCTTCCTGAGCTCTACTAACTTCAAAGGAATGGGGTCTTGGCGCATGCCTTGTACTACTTCTCCTGATATTAAGACTTAGAAAATATCACGCGCACTCCTTGGGATTGCTCACCTTGGGACTCTTTCAACACTTGACTAATTTTTGGCCCTATGCATACCTTTCACTGATCTTCTCTATCTTTTATACTCAGACAAGTATATGTGCACTCCTTCCACTCGCTCTTCAAATTTTCACTTTATCTCTCTTGAGCTATTGAATCTAAAAACAATTGTGCCTTCGCACTCCTTGCATGGCCACTATGCACTCCTTTCTCTAGTGTTTCAGAAGAGAAACAATTGAAACTTATAGAACATTACAGGTTCATTCATTCAATCATGAAATGCACACACTTTCATAGAAACATAGAAACAAAATAACACAACATTACCCAACTAACTCATAGATATGAAAACTCAGAAGTTTGAAAACAATCCTCCTCTATTATATTACTTCAATAAGACATTTACAAAGTGTTCTTGCAACTCTCGATTTCTCCTCTTCAACAACCTCTTTTGGGCATAGATTACATACATTTATGCATGGAGGGGATTCTCGCGCCTTCCTATCGACTACTCTAGTTCCTTCACATCATAATTAAAGAATTCTACCACTAAGGATTATTATAATAAATGAATAATTACAACTCAGATATGAGTCGATGCTCGATATATTTACAATCCTACAAATAATTAAGGTGATTTCAATCTCCTATGATCTCATACAATGCCTCAAGCCTCAAAACATTAAAGGTATTCTAATTTCAATACTTTCAAAGTAGTAAATGACATGCTCCCCTTGGGATCTAAAGAAGTTTGAATGCACGCACTGGATGATGAGATTTCCTCCACTTGACCTGAATAAACTTTGACGACGATTCTCCTGCATTATTGGCCTTGTTTCTCTCTTTCTACTCTCTTAGTCTGACCCAGGTTCAAATCTGATCAGGTTTCCAACAACACACTCTAAAACTATCGACCTTCCTGGTAAAATAGAAGGCAACACAAAGCATAGAGTGCACCACACAGTCTCACCAAATATATTTCTATGGGTGACTGTAACACTCAAGTGTTTTCAATCTAGGAGAGAGTGGGTATATGGGATTTACTTGATCTTCTTCAGGCCTTAAATTTATTATTTCTTCTTTTATTCTTAATATTCATTCATCTATTAAGCCCATATATGCATTCTAATATATCTAACTTAACCATTCATCCATCCATTCATAACTAACTATTGATAGAAAGTAAACATGTGAGAAACAAAAAACACAAAAAACATGTTATCATGTTTCACCCCCTCCTGGGCTACGTCCACAAAGATCTAGCTTCTATGCCCTTTTATTGATATTTTTGCAAATTATGGCACTGCGCGCACTACATATTCGATCAAACAATCACGGGAAAGGCTCAACAAACTCTATGAGGTGGACTAGATCACACCAGGATCCTCAACATGTGATATAACCCTCAAAATCTGGCCTACTTGACTCTTCTACAGTTCAACAACTTACAAAATATATTAGAACTACAATAGTCATACTGGACTAGTATCTGAACTGAACAACATTAAGAAGCACCATGTAGAACCCCTAACTAGACCTCCTAGGTTCTTGTTTATACTAATTTACAAGATTCTTAGTTGTTAAAATCTCTTACCAAAACCCTAACCTTAACATGGTTAGGTTTTCCTACTTGCACGCCTTGCATGCTTTCCTCCTTTACATGCGACTTTTCCTTACACATGTTTCTTTTCCCGCCAGTTGTTCTTATAAAAAATTGGGTCTTACCTTCCAAAAATAGAACTTTCATAAAAATAACCTTTCTCCCAACATTCCCCCAACACTAACATGTGGCTCGTCTCAAGCCACCTAAGTAGTGCATGCTCGTTGCACTACCTTGTCCAAGCTAAGGAACTTTTCTACTAGTTACTTTCATCTTTCTCTTATCTGTGCAACTTTTCATGTTAGCGCCTCTATTGTTTGCGTTGTTATTTCTTCCTAGATCAGTGATGCACTCTACCTTTGTACTTGTTTCATGTTTTTATTTTCCTCCTCCAACTACGTGATCATATTTGCTTCTTTCTCTTGGATGGGTTCCAATTCTGTTTTTCTTTCTTGCTTCTTTTTTTGCATGGTTTTCAATTCTAACTGCAGCTTCTTCATGTCCTGGGTGCCCTTCATGCGCTATGTGATGCTCATTGCTTTCTTCCTTTTATTGAGATCTTGTATAGTGGAACTGACTCTTTCCTCTTCTTAGTCCCACTATTCGACCCTCTTGTCTTCTTCCAATGCTTTCCAGAGCTGCGTGGCTATGTTGAACATTTTTTCTGCCGTGCTTTCTTGGTTCTTCATCTCCACTATTTGGAGTGCAAATTCTTGTTTCATATTCTCTCAAACCTAGGGAAGATTCTTGGGATTAAGTATTTCCTTTATCTCCTTAATCTCTTGTCTGTACTGATCAATGGTTTTTGCAATGAGATTGATCTTCTCCTCTACGCTTATGTTTGTTGCTTGTGCGTTGTCTAGGATGCGATTATAAAATATTGTCAATCCCTGTTCCAATATGTTAGCACTAGAATTTTTTCTTAGTCTTCTTTAATAACAAGCCTAATACCCATCATAATTTCAATAATTAATCAATTTATGGTTGGTGTATTAGAAAGAAAGAGCAAGAAACAGAGCAACAAACTGTCTGTAGAGACATTTCATTGGGCATGGAGTCATAACATTCTACAGATTAAAGGAAATCAAGATTCCTACTAGAAAAAAGGGTTACATAATGATGAAAAAAAGATTGAAGTAGATCACACTAAGAAGAAATATTCATCAAGCAATGATCCTCTTTGCAAAATGAAAAAAAAGAATACTTGAACATAAATCATGAAAGAAGGAAATCACTGCAAATCCTTTGCAGCTCAGGAATCTACTATCGATGAACAACCATTGATCCTCAATGTCTTAAATTCATTCAAGAAATATGAAAATTTAAAATGTGAAATAGAGAAAACAAAATCTGATAGTAACAAATCTCATGATTCGCTAATGCCATAAATGTTACATTCTGATATGCCCAACATGCTTACAAATCAACATACACAGCTAAACTACCTTAAGCTCTCCTATATCTCTCTAGTCTCTATTTAGAGTCATATCACTCATTAAATAAAAAACTCACTCAATAATATCTCTAGGATGTCGCATTCTACTCCATGCATTGGATTCTATGCCTTAGAGATATGTGGCAAACAAAAAATCCAACTAATTCCTTGATTCTTGAAAATTGTCTTCTAGAATAAATGCAACTCCATCCATCTCATTGCATGGAGATTTAGTGGAGTTGAATATTAGGTACAAGTGTCACTTGGTGTATAAATGATCTATGAGAACCCATTCAAACCTCCTCAGATCGGTGGAATCCCTCCTACATCTCGGATTTATCAGACTGTTAGAGTTTGCAGCGCAATTTCGATATTCTCTACAAACTTTCCTATAGGTGATGATTTCAAATTTTATCCCAAATGACGAACTGAGTTAGTCTTATTTTTGGTCATAAAGTCAATGGTAATATGGTGCTTCTCCACACAACATTTCAGAAGAACCCAGATCAGAATTTAAAAGTTATGATGAAAATATGATTTTTTTTTGTAGCAGTTGAGATTGCAACACAAAGTTGAGTTTGCAGAGTGTAGTTGATTTTGCAACGCACAATTGAGTTTTCAACACACAGTTGAGTTTGTAGTGCGCAATGAGTTTTGCAGTGCACATACAGGTTTTCAATGCATAGTTGCAAATGGAAATGAAAATAAGAAATGATAAAGCTTCCTTTTGAAACCGACCCTTGGAGATGTTGGATTATGTCAGGTGTTAAAAATGATATTGGTGCTAACATTGGATCCTACTGGGGAATGGCATGCACCCTACAATCTCCCAACAACTTGTAGTTCTAGTTCCTTATCCATTTTGAAAATATGAAACTTGTGGTTGTCCATCATGCGCTATAGTCGACCTGAGTTGCAAATTGTGAATGATCCTAACTTAAGTATACTTCTACTGTTTATTGGAAATTAAAAAGTTCACACATTATGTAAATAGGGAAATGATTGAAACATCAAGCTTATTTATTTACAATTCCTATACTAACCAACTGAAAAACCTCTTTTCTCATGTATATACAAATTTCCAAAATAGCCAATCAAGCAACTGATTTCTTGGAATGGCTTTATGCTTGCAGTTGTCTGAAAAAATATAAAAAGAATTTAATGTATGCAACAAAACATTCTTAGACAACTCATACTCATAACATCAAAGAAACACCATGCCCAAACTATTAGTGTGTGAAGATTTTGAAAACAAAGACTCCATCCAATTGACTATTGGATCATGAAACTCATGACAAAAAGCAATTGGTTGATGCAAAGGACAAGATTTCCATTGTACTGAATCTTCTATGTGAATAACATTATGACCTATTATATTATGAAAAACAAAAGACTATTGCAACATATTTCCATTGTTGTCAAATATTTCAAGTGAAGGATGAAAATGAAGCTTGTCTTCATGGTCTTTTACATAAGTATATTTTCAATTTTATCATAAATAGGTAAACTCTGAACACACACAAGATTAGGGACTTGTTTATCATCCTTCTCTTCAATTGATCCAGAATTAGGAGCGAAACGAACTGATTAACAGACTAAATATAGTAAACATAGAGATATGAAGAATAACACAAATATCCAGTGAACATATTTTAGAAATAATAGGTGTGCTCATTTAACCATAAACAATATAGAAATATTGTCACCCAACCATAGGCCAAAGCCACCCCTGAGCACCTTATCCTTGAGAGAGAATAATTCTAGAAGAAAACCCTACACCTAATCACCAATCAAGTTAGATTACCTCTCGCTAGGGATAGCGCACCAAGAAATAATAACCAAAGGCCAAGAAAAAATTCCAAACCATAACCAAGAGAAAGTCCAAGCCAAAACTGAAATTTTCCAGTTGCAGCAGCTCCAGTTGCAGCAACTCCAGCTGTAGCTCCTCTCCAAACTTGTGCACCACTGGACTTATGTAGTTGTGAGAGGTGAGGTGACAAATGAGCTCTAGCACCCTCTTATTTATAGTCTTCCAAGTGACCTAACTGGGCTAACTTCTACTTCTGGAGGCTAATAACTTAATAATAAATATTCTCTTGAGTTGACTTGCCTCCTAGGGTTATTATCCAACGTTTTAGGGTTTCTCTTGCTTCCCAGAATATTTTATTCTTGTCAGGGTTACACATGGAGGTTAATACCTCTCGTAGCTACCATAATATCAACACTCCCTCCTATCTATGGAGTTATTGAAGGCAATGGTCTTGAGCACAAACATACCATTCAACCAATAGCATCATCATAGCCATATAGGCTATCTTATGATTAGATCATGAGAACCATCATCACTATCAATATCATCTAATAGAATCAACTGCATCATCTCTCGAAGCCATACTCCATATGAGTAATCAAGAATGATGTTGAATAAGTCACTCAGTCCACAACGTGATACAAGAACTATTCTTTTAATCCAAACACATATCCTAGAATAATAACTATTCCAACAGATGTTGGAAGCCATTCCATAGGATACAAGGACTATTCTTCTAATCCAAACATGCATCTTAGAAGAATAATTGTCCTGGACCAATTTCCCTCTGGAGAATATCTGTCCACCACCACACTAACTATCCATCTAGTTGGTAATCATTTCCAACACTACTGATAGTCTTCATGGAAATTGGAACAATGTCATTCAATATAACACAACTGTGTCTATCCATAGTGGTACACAACTACTATCTAGTGGTACACAACCACACCAAGTATCGCATAGTTTCTTAATCAGTGACACATAGTCACAACCACTGGAACACATCCACAACAATAGCATACATCTACTGTCTAGAGAAATATAGTATCTATAGCAATTATATCATCTGATATCAACCTGCATAACAATATCATGATACAAACTGAGTCATTTGGGCCATTCTTCCACTCACATCTGCGATATCTAGAAGAGTATCTTCCCTCATAAAGTAAAACATCAATCATGGGATATCTGGACAATTCTTCTCAAGCATAGAAGAATAATTGTCCCTTATTTATGAGCTTGGACCATTCACCTAACTGGGTCATTCCTCCGGGACTAATCATAGTGCAACCTAGAGAGAATGAGTCTTCCCTAGGGAATGCTTGTCCCTGATTTTTGAACCTAGACCATTCACCTAATTGGGCCATCCTCTGGCACTAAACATAGTGCAAACTAGAGAGAATGAGTTTTCCCTAGGGAATGACTATCTATACCATTTCCTAAGGAAATTATTTTCCTGCACCAACCTCCAAAATAGAGCATTCTTTGAAACTTATCACAACTATGAACTTCAAAAGAGTGACTATCTGATGAGGAGGACCACTCTAATTGACCACTATTGAGAGTGAATTCTAAGAAGAATGACTGTCCTAGACAATTCCCCCACAATGACCAAAAGGGGAATCATTTTCTATGGTACATCAACAATCTATAGGACCATTTTCATTACAAAAATGACTGTTTGATCTGGACCATTTTCTAAACTGGAAAATGCCTATCCGTCATAAATCTCAAACCACTTTCGGAACTGGAAAGGCACTCCTCATCCTGGACCATTTTTTGAACTGAAAAATGATTTTCCATCAATTAATAACACATCAGTGCTCCCTCCCAACCTGGGACTAATCTCTTCCTTTTTCAATAAGGAAGTCATCTCCACAAGCCCCATCTTGTTTCTTAAGTATCCAAACTTTTTCCTCTTGGACAACGGCTTTACCAAAATATATGTTATCTACTCATCTGTGGAGATATATTGGAGAACCAATTCTCTTTTTTGGACTTCATCATGGAGAATGTAATTCTTGATCTCAATGTACTTCAGTCTAGCATGGAACACTGGTTTTCTATGAAGGCTTCATATAGCTTTGATCATTACAATATATCATGGTCGAATTTAACACCTCTGTTTCCTACTAGCTTATGACATCGTGGCAAGGCTCAAACTGAAACATGTCCATGTATCACTTCTTCTGTCATCATGAGAGTTTGCCATGGATTAACAATCCATCATCCCATACTTTTGAGTAAATATTTTGATACACTATCTCTATCATAGAAAGTTTTTCACCACGCTCCTTTGTATATGAGACACTCTGCATTAAGTTGTTTGAATCCATACAAGGTCTTCTTATATCTTCATACATGGGTCTCTTTCTAGTACACCTCAAGACCTTGAGATTTATTTACATAAGCTTCTTCCTAAAATGCTCTATTGGGAGAATAGTATTTTACAACCAACTAATGTAAACTTCAATCCATGGATACTGCAAGAGATATAATACCTTAGATAGAGGTATATCTAGTTTATGGAACAAGTTGTTATCATAGTCTTCTCCTCCTTCCGGAAGAACCTCTAGTTCTTAATCTTGCAATGCTTTCATTCATAAGCCCTTTTCACAATTTCTTACATATATTGTTCTTCATCATAACTTCCATTTCTTCTTCTTGATTTCTTCTAGTGGGTTCAAACCAAGCTGGTAGTATTGTGATTCTCGATATAATAACTCGTTGTTCTATCTTTTCTTTCTCTCTTGGAATCGTCATGCTCTTCCTCATGTTTCTTTTTATCTCTTGGGTCCATGGAGTTTTCTATAGATTCCATGCCCTGAAGATTCCAAATTTTTCCTTTCATCATAGGATCATGGATGTATATGGACAACCAAGGATACTTTAAGGATTCTTTTCAAAGAGGAATTCTTCTAAAGTCACACTGAACACATGCTTCTTTTCATGGTTTTTACTTTCAATGGGAACATGGACAGATACTTCATAATCCTCAATGGATCATATTATTTAGGATTATCTCCCTCTTAATCCTTGCTTCATACATGAATACATGCTCTTATTTTGGACTTCTATAATCACTTCCCTCCATTTAAGAGAGTCCATGCTTTTGTCTGCATCCTTATTTCCTTTTGCAAAGTGTCACGTGTCTTTTTTCAATTTCTTCTTGATTGTTGAATTCTTTTTGTTTTGACTTCTTCTGCGTCTCTTTAGGTTTGATTCTGATTTCAGCTTATCTGGAAGTTGTTACTTATATAATAGCTTCCACATGAATTTTTTCCAAATATTGTCAACATACTACATCCTTTTCATGTGTATTTCTTGACTTGTAGTGATCCTAATTGCAATGCTTATCCTTTTATTCTTCCATAGGTATTTTTTTCCTTGAACATATTTTCTTCTAAGAAGTAGATATGCATGATATGTATAGGAACTATGTAAAAATGATATATACAAGAGATTTGAATAATATTGTTACCTTGACTTGAAGAAGAAGTTTGTTTTATCCTTCTTGACTTTCTTTGAGGGTTCCTTTTCTTCGGTAGCTGTTGCTTCGTCTGTTTCCTTCCTTTTCCTTAACTCAAGATAGTGGTTCCTGTAGTGACCATATTTTTGACAGTTGAAGAATTGTATCTTTGACATATCCTTTTATTTATTTGGTTTCTTCCTTGAGCCAAACTTCTTCTTATTCCTGAAGTTATTGAACCTTGCTGTGAAAACTTGATCATCATATTTATTTTGGGGTTATTATTTTGCATTAATCATTTATTCTTCTCATGCACAGCAAGTCCAAAGTTATTCAAGTGTGGTACAATCCTTTCTTGTGTTCATGCTTGCGGCAAATGCATCCCATGTCTTGGGAAGACCATTGAGTACTATAT
Source organism: Picea engelmannii (assembly GCA_009831015.1). Taxonomy (NCBI): domain Eukaryota; kingdom Viridiplantae; phylum Streptophyta; class Pinopsida; order Pinales; family Pinaceae; genus Picea; species Picea engelmannii. Next base: position 213,512 of record ML787710.1, on the reverse strand, counting down.
TTACCAGTTCCTTCTCTGAAAATATTTCTTCAATAGCTTGTAGTTGATTTCTTAACTAAGATATTCTCACAAGGTATGATGTTAAGTTGTCATCATCATTCATTTTCATGTCACAGAGCTCATTCTTCAGATTCATTACTTTTATGATGTTTCTGACTGATAAGAGGTTAGTTAGGTCATCGTACATCTTCTTAGATGAGTCAAGATGAGAGATGCAGGGTATCAAGTGGCCTTTTATAGATTCCACTATGATACTCATGGCATTGATGTAATTGTCTTTGAACTTCTCCATAACTACAACCTTCTGAGGTTCCTTCTCTTTTCCTTCTTCAAACTGTGGTTCCATGATATTTCCTTTCATGATATCCAACACTTTATTCTTGGCAAGGATGAGATCTTCAATGCTCTGAAGTTAGATGCCCATTCTAACTTGTTTTATAACTTCATAGAGTTAATCATGATTTCTTTGACTTGGTCAACCTTTGACTTTGACCAAAAACACAAACTTGACGTCTTGGCTTGCTGAGAGTACCAAGAGGTGTGTTAGGTTAAGTTTCACTAGGCTATCTAGAAATTAGGTCAATATACTCACTTAGGGTGCTTCAACAAGAGGGTTAGGGTTTCATTACTGTAGCAAAAACTTTGACTGTAACTGCAACTGTAACTGAGCAAATCCTCCCAATCTATCTTCCAGTGGTTAGGTTGTCTGAATATAATGTGGGCCCATAACCTATTAGAAAGAATAGATGTGATCGTTTAACCATAGACAATATAGCAATATTGTCACCCAACCATAGGCCGAAGCCACCCCCAAGCACCTTAATCTTGACATAGAATAATTCTAAAAGAAAAACCTATCCCTAATAGCCAATCAAGGTAGCGTACCTCTCCCCAGGGCTAGCGCACCAAGAAAGAATAAACAAAGGCCAAGGAAAAATTCCAAACCATAACCAAGATAAAGTCCAAGCCAAAACCAAAATTTTCTAGTTGCAACACTTGGAGCTGTAACTCCTCCCCAAACTTGTGCACCATTGGCCTTATGTAGTTAGGAGAGGTGAGGTGACAAATGAGCTCTAGTACCCTCTTATTTATAGTCTTCCAATGACCCAACTGGGAAGACTTCTACTTCTGGAGGCTAATAACTCAATAATAAATATTATGTTGAGTTGACTTGCCTCTTAGGGTTATTATCCAACGTTTTAGGGTTTCTCTTGCTTCTCGAAATATTTTATTCTTGTCAGTGTTACACGTGAAGGTTAATACCTCCCACAACTACCATAATATCAACACAATATATTCTTTTAAATAATGAAATAGGATGAAACTGCAAAACTGAAGAACTGAAACACTTACTCAGATGGTGGTAGCTATCTCTGAGAAGAGATGTGGCTGCTATACACATACGTCTGATCATAATGAATTAAAATGAGTCTCTAGAGGATTTTTTGATATTACTCATGAATTCCAAAACCCTATACATCCAAAAACCTAACCCTAGGAGGTGAAACCTCAAAACTCATGTCGGCCCCTATGGGTAAGTTCGTACCTCAACTTTCATCATAAAGTTTTCATACGACCTCCGTTTTAGGCACGTGATATCCCATTGGAAAGGTATTTCATAGAACTACACATGCCATCCTCAAAATATGACTATGTCTATAGTTTGACTGTGTCGAGAAAAAAAACATTGTTTAGGCATCCAAAATGACCCTAGAAGTACAAAAATATGTGATGACATGAAAACATACAAAATAGTCCAGTTGGATTAAGTGAGAGGCCACCAATATCCACGTGGAATATGTGTAGGGCTTGAGACATCCTCAAAAGTGAAGAACCCACAATTACAAAGAAGTACAGAAGAACATGCTGAACTAAAAATGGACAAGAGGATAGTTGGAATAGGTGGGTATCTACCAATATATAACCGGATAAATCCTCCCCCCTTAGGAATAAATGGTCTCCATTGCATTGAGTTCCCCCATCAGGTGAGGAAAATTCTACTGGATTTGGCCCCGGGTGAGCCACTTGCCTTGGTGTAGGATTTCCCCTTCCTTGACAACCTGATAAACATGTATCCTCTCTTGGCGAGTTCCCTTGACCTGTGTGTCCACTATAAGATCAATAAATGCTTGTTCCATGCAATCAGGTTTGAGCTCTATGGGTGTCAATTGTTCTACGATCTATGAGGTGTCTAATAATGGTGGAAAATATGGTTGAAGGAGGTGCACATTGAACATTGTGTGCAAGGCAAGGAAGGGTGGAGTGTTGAGCTCAAAATAATTTCTACCCACGACTGTGGTGATAGTGTAAGGCATATAGAAAAGGGGGTTAAGCTTTCGATGGGGCCCTACGAGACGCACCTTCTACAAATGTAACCAAACTTTGTCACCAACCTTAAACTGGTGTGGTACCCTGTGTTGATCATGGCACTTCTTGTAAGTAGCATTGGATTTCTGTAAAATCTCTTGGACCTGCTGGCGGATGTGTTGAATTCACTCAATGAATCTGGTGGCTTTGTTGATCGTAGACTGGTCATGGGAAGAGTTTGTCTGTGTGGTGGAAAGAGGAAGTGCAACATCAATGGGTCCCAAGGTTTGGAATCCTAGCCCCACTTGAAATGGGCCATGGTCAGTGGAGCTATGTAGATCCGTGTTGTAACTGTGAAGAACATAGGGGAGAATCGTGTCCCATATACACAGATGATTAGAGTTGTACATGCGCAGGATGTGAAAAGTCATCCGATTGACGACCTCTATTTCGTTGTCTGTTTGGGGGTAGAAAGAAATGGATTTTGTGATCTTGGTGTCCAACAATGACCAGAGACATGCCCAAAATGTGTTGAGGAACCTATTCTCCTGGTCAGAGATGATGGTTTGTGGTATCCCAAAGTGGACCCACACTCGTTCGAAGAATATCTTGGTAGTATCTACCACTATGATGTTCTGCTTGCAGGCTATGAGGATGGACATCTTCGAAAACCGATCAATGACCACAAATACACAGTCAGGACAGACATGTAATCCATTGAGATGGATTCCTAAGGCTTCTAGGGAGTAGGAAGAGGGGTGTATAATCCTTTTTTCTTGATGACTGGCTTGGAAATGGCACAAGAAGTGGAATATATGATATACTTGTTGACGTCCTATTGAAGTTTTGGCCAATAAAAATGTTTCTTATGAACAGACACAGTTTTATCCATGCCAAAATGTCCTGCCATCCGATTGTAGTGGGCTTCCCAAATCATCTTTGCATGCTCACTTGTAGGAACACGGAGATGGCCCAGGTGGAATAATATTTTGTCTTGAATGTGAAAATCAATGATAGTCACTCGTGTACCCAAGAGATGATAGGTGGTCGCGAAGTCTAGATTTTGATGATAAAGTTGGGTCCACTCAGGTGCTTCATGTCCATAGAAATGGAGCACAATGGTCAGTGCATCCATAGGAGGTTGACTTAGGCAGTCAGTGACACAATTTGAGATACATGTCATATAATTTATGTTGATATGGAACTTCTGCAGGTAGTTGGACCACTTCTGATGGTGGTTGTTCTGCAATTTCCCCTGTGTTTGTATGAGATGCATGGGATTTTGATCAGTGTGTATGATTCTCTCCTTTCCTAGAATGTATTGTTCCCATTGAAGACAGGCTTGTACAATGGAATACATTTCCTTGTCATAGGTGGGGTATTTTCAAACAATATTTGAGACTGTCTCACTATGGTATGCCATCGGATGACCATGTTGAGTGAGAACTGTGCCCACAACATAGTCATATGCATCAGTCTCAATATCGAATGGTTGTTGCATATCAGGAAAGGAGGGTATGGGAGATAAGCACAAGCGATTCTTTATATCATCGAATGATCATTGTTGTTCCTTCCCCCACATGAACTTGGCCCTGCCACCTCCCTTGGTCACCTAGCTAAGGGCCCATGCAATTTGGGATAATCCCAACATGAACTGTCGGTAGAATTTGGCTAGTCCCAAGAAGATCTGAAGCTTGGTCAGTGCGGTTGGGGCTGGCCAGTCATGGATGACTTGGATCTTATATGGATCAACATGTACCCCATGCCCATCAATAATGTATCCCAACTATTGGACCTTGTTCATGCCAAAAGATCATTTTTCCAAGTTGGCATATAGCTTTTGTTGTCGAAGAGTGCTCAAAACCTGTTGAATATGTCGCATGTGCGCCTCCCACGTTATGATGAAGATGAGGATGTTATCCAAATATAACACCACAAAGGAGTTGGTGAAGGGTATCAATACATCATCTATCAACCTCATGAAAGTGTTTGGTGCATTTGTTAAGCCAAAGGGCATGCCTATCCATTCAAAGATACCTTATTTAGAATTTAAGGTTGTCTTCCATACATCAGTTGGTTCGATGGGAACCTGGTGGTAGCCATAATTTAGGTCAGTATTGTTTAAGAACGTTTCCCCCTTTAGTTGGTCGAGAAGGTCATCAATCCCATGAATGGGGTACCGGTTCCTAACAGTTATTTTGTTTAAGGATTTGTAATCAATGTAGAGTCACCAAGTCTCATCCTTCTTTTACACTAGTACAATCAGGCTTCTGCAAGGGGGGGAGTTAGGTCTGATGTTCCCCTTCTAGAGAATATCTTGGATCTAACACCTAATTTCATCATTTTCCATCAGTGAGCGATGATAGACTGGTTCATTAGGTAGAGGTGCATCAGGGGTTTGATCAATTAGATTCTTGACTTGGCAGTGTATTGGTACCCCTATAGGTGAGGAGAAGATGTCTTTGTATTCTTCCATAATCCCTTCCACTTGCTTCTGCTTCAAAGAGAGACTCTTTATAGAGGCCACAAATGTGGAATCAACCTTATTCTTAGTATGAGCATGGATCACAAAGAATATGAACTTCTCGGTCTATGAAATTACCTTACTACATTTCTTAACAGATATTAAAGAAATAGTAGTAGGGGACGCTACCTTTGGTATCCTATACAATTGTCTACCCAAAGTAATAATAACACTGTAGGGTCTAAACTCATACACAACCTGACACTTCCACAAATATGGTTGTCCTAAAAGAACATCACAAACTTCAATGGGAGAAATATCACACAGTACCTCATCTTTGAAAGGATTAATGTCGTAGGGAAGATGAAATTGTTGGTTGACATGGAGATCTCTTCCTTGGCAAAGCCAGCCGATGGTGTAGGGTTGTGGGTGCGGTGTCATTGGAAGGTCTAGTTGCTTGACAAACTCTTCTAAAATCAGGTTCTTCTGAATACTACTATCGATAATGAAATGAATAAGATTCCCCCTTTACCCACATCTGCGAGTGAAAGAGGCATTCTCCTTCCTCTAGTTCTTTTGGTTCTCTTAGCCAAACTTTGGTGGTAGCGACAGAGGCACTGGGTTCAACATCGATAATTTGCTTCCCTCCTTCAGGATTTGATTCAGAATCAGAATCGGCCTCTGACTCGAAATCCTTCAGTTGGACCATGACTGACTTCTTGGAGCGGTATTCTTTAGTGTTGTGCCAAGGGATTTTATGGAACTCACACAATTTTCCCATGTCCTTCTTCATCTTCTCATTTCCCTTATTGTTTTGCGACATGGAATGGTTTTCATAAGGGATACCATCTTGACTTGGTCCCTTGCTATGTGGGTTGGGGCCACCTTTTCCCTTCTTCGGCTGTGAGGGGTTTGTGGATCCAAACTCTCACATTTTCTTCTTAAATTTCTTCTTAATCTTGACAACATATCTACAGGTTGTGCCCAATGAGGCGATGTCAAGAAAATCCATTTATGTTTGAATGTATCTATGAAAGAAACTGTGGTATTTGAGCTCTAGATGATGCTCAGAGTCCTTGATACCCAATTTGGTGTGTAGGGTATGGAAAATATTGGTGAAATATCCTACTGTCTAGTCCCTTTCTTGACGTAGGGTGTTCCATTTGGTGTACTAGTCCTTGTAGCTTCCAACATGGTATTACTATTCTTTAATGGCTTCCCAAAAGGAATTTGATGTAGGGGCCACCAAAAAAAAACATTACAAATTCCTCTACGACCCTTTTCTCTGAGTAAGTATCCCACTAGTCTTTAACATGGGGAATAACCTTGAGGAGTGCAAAGGTGATCGTTTCCCTATCGAAAAAATTGTGGACCGAAAAATTCCCTCCGAGAAGATTCAACCATTTATCTATAGCATCCACATCTATCAGTCCTTCAAATAATGGAATATCCAAATTTACCTGTACCATGAAGGGAGTTGCATGGCCGCTTGATGAAGATGCTTCTCCTGTGGGAAATCGTCGATGGATATGCATGAAGTTGTCCATCATTTCTTTTCTTTGTCACACAAGGGCTTCCTTGAGCAACATTTTAATAGGATATCCTGCTCCATCATGTTTCTTGTCATCCCCCATGGGTTGTTGTCAATCTTGGAGCAACCGATCTTGCAATGGTTCGATTGGTTCAAGTCCCAAGTTCTTGTACCCATATCTTTTTGGGGACATGCACGAAGAAAAATAAATGAAGAGAAGACTTCTTTGATACCACTGATCCAGATTTAGGAGCGGAATGAACTGATTAACAGACTCAATACAATAAACACAGAGATATGAAGAATAACATAGATATCCAGTGAACAATATCTTCTATTGAATAATGAAATAGGCTGAAACTGTAAAACTGCAAAATTAAAACACTTGCTCAAATGGTGGTAGCTATCTCTAAGAAGAGATGTGGCTACTATGTGCATTTGTCTGAGAAAAATGAATTACAATGAGGATCTAGAGGCATTTTTGATATTACTCATGAATGTTAAAACCCTAGACATACAAAAACCTAACCCTAGGAGGTGAAACATCAAAATTCATGTGGGCCCCTATGGGTAAGTTGGTACCTCAACTTTCCGAGGTTGTAGCTTTTGCATATGACCTCCGTTTAGGTGCGTGATAGCCCATTGGAAATTTCTTTCAGATAACTACACATTTCGTCGTCAAACTCTAACTCCGTCTACAATTTGACTGCGACGAGCCAAAAAAACACTATTTAGGCCTCCAAAACAGCCCCGGAAGTACAACAAGATGTGCTGACATGAAAACATACAAAATAATCTAGTTGGATTAAGTGAGAAGCCACCAATATCCACCTATAAGATGTGTAGGACTTCTCACAACCCCAGAAGTGTAGAACCAACAATTACAAAGAAGTACAGAAGAACGTGTTGAACTAAAAATGGACAAGAGGAGCCAGTTGGAATAGGTGGGTGGCCACCAATAGCCAACTGGATCATCAATCCCAGGTGAAAACACATCGTAGGAAACCTCTTGAAATACTTGAGGAAAATATTCTTCTGCAACTATTTCTTCATGAAAAGATTCATTTTCATAGCTATCATATGATGATGTGTACATTAGTTCTTTGGCATCTGAATACTTAAAAGAAACGACTTGATCTTCATGAAAATTTGGAGCAGCCTCAAAACTGCCAAAGACATTTGAGTCAAGGAAAAATGTATCTACAATGTTTCTGTCACCAACATCATTATCATTAAAACAACCAATAGAATCTTCTTTTGAAAGTCAATAACTAGAGAATTTTTTACATGGGGACGGTTCCTCCTCTACATGATCAATAGTTTTTTTTGCTTCATCCTTATAACCAGAAGAATTACTAAATGAATGTTTGATGCAGAATTCAAATTATTTACAACAGTTTTCAAAAAGAAGATCAGTTGGATAAAATATTTTTAAATGATGATGAAACACGGTATGAAACTCTTGTAATTATGAAGTACTTGAGGGAGGAAGAGATCTATACCATCCTCGAGCGTCTCCTTCTAGTGAATACATGAACATTTTTATGAGAACATACTCATGATGTATATCTAACTAATCCATACAATGATGAAACATAATGAGGTGATGTGAAGGATTATCCTCCTTCCTTTCTATGAATATAGGTATAAAATATCCCCATTCTGATATACAAGGTATTGGATGTGGGAAACCAGGAACTGCAGAAAATTTAAGAGGTGCAAACCCCTGAGCCAAAATAGCAGCAACTCCCTTTGAAATTATGAAATTGTGGAGTTGCCATTGGATCTGTTCTTCATGGAATCGCAAGGTGAATGATGCAGTCTGTACTATGTCAACAACCTTTGTTCACCATCAAATACTAGATCTAATATTTTTTCATTCTCCCAGGGAAAATATTCATCTTCGTCCTCGGCAACGACGCCAAAAATGTTAGCACTAGAAGTTTTTCTTAGACTTCTTTAAGAAAAATCCTAATACCCATCATAATTTGAATAATTAAATCATTTTTATGGTTAGTGGATTAGAAAGAAAGAAAAAGAAAGAGAGAAACAAACTGTCTACATAGGCATTCCATTAGGCATGGAGTCATAATAATCTACAGATAAAAGGAAATCAAGCTACCTACCAGACAAAAGGGATATATAATGATGAACAGAAGAATGAAGTAGATCACACTAAGAAGAAATATTCATAAAGCAATGATCTTGTTTTCAAAATGAATAAAAAGAATACTTGAACAAAAATCATGAAAGAAGGAAATCACTACAAATCCTTTGCACCTCAAGAATCTCTTACCCATGAAAAACCATTGATACTCAATGTATTAAATTCATTCAAGCAATCTGAAAATATAAAATGTAAAACAGAGAAAACACAATATGATAATAACAACTCTCATGAATCTCTAATGATAGAAATGTTACATTCTAATATGCCCAACAGGCTTACAAATCAACATGCACAACTAAATTGGCTCAAGCTCTCCTAACTCTCTCTAGTATCTATTTGGATTATTTTCACTAATTAAATATAAAATTACATCATTAATATCTCTACGAGGTTGCATCCTACTCCATGCATTGGATTCAATGCCTTAGAGATATGTGGCAAACAAAAAATCCAACTAATTCCTTGATTCTTGGAAATTGTCTTTTAGAAAAAATGCAACTGCATCTAGCTCAATGCATGGAGATTTAGCAGAGTTGAATATTAGGTACAAGTATCCATTTGTATCTAACTGATCTCTGAGAACCCATTCAAACCTCCTCATACAAGTGGCATCCCTCCTACAACTCGTATTTATCAGAATGTTAGAGTTTGCAGCGCAATTTCAGGATTCACTGCAAACTTTCCTGTAGGTAATGATTTCAAATTTTCTCCCACACAAAATTTCAGAAGAATCCAGATCAAAATTTAAAAGTTATGATGAAAATATGATTTTTTGTGTACCAGTTGAGTTTGCAGCACACAATTGAGTTTGCAGTGCACAATGAAGTTTGCAGTGCGTAGTTGATTTTGTAGCGTACAATTGAGTTTGTAGCATGCGATTGAGTTTGCAACACATAGTGAAGTTTGCAGCGTCCAGTGAAGTTTGGAGTACACAGTCAGGTTTGTAGTGCACAACTGCAAATGGAAATGAAAAGAGGAAATGATAAAGATTCCTTTTGAAACTGACCCTTGGAGATGTTGGATGATGCAAGGTACTAAAAAAAATATTGGTGCTAACACAATCTATCCACATGTTCTTTTTCCTATTTGGTTTTGAGCTTCACCTACTCGAATACCAATTCCATAGCATCCCTGCCATTCTTCATTTCCTACAATTCTTCCACATCTATCCTTGCACACGATTTCACTTCCTTGGTGACATTGACTTGAATCTTGTACAGTTCCTTTGTTTGTATCCTTGCTAGTACCAACCCTACGTGCACCAGATCCTTGGGCTACAATTTTTTCCATTTGCAGCATATCGAATGTGATTTGAAAGTTTGGACTCACTTGTGCTATGGTTTGGATGGTGTCATGTTCGCTCAACATGGTCCTTGCCTCTACTTTTATTTCTATGGGGAAGCACTACCTGTATTTGTTCTAGGATCTCACTTATTTCTGCCAATGAATTTTGGATTATTCCTCATTGGTGTTGGGCCTCTTTGAATTCCCCAACTGCATGGTATTGGACTCTTTCGATGTCATCCTTAGTGATTGTGTACTCTGGCAGTTGCTTCTGAGCCTTGGCTTTCTTTCATGACCCCCCTGTGTGTATACTTGGCCGATTGGTTGGATCTGTTTCTTGTGGGGTGGTTTCTTAGGGGGTTTCTTGTGTCATTGTTTCCTCCACTCCTTGTCCTCCTTGTGCTATGCTAATTTATTTTTTCCCTATCTACACATCCTTCTTTGGCACCCTGCCCTTCTTCTGTTGTGCCGAATTCTGACTAGGATTCCCCTGCTATGTCAGTTGTTTAGGTGCGGTGTTGTCTCCTGTAGGTTCTTAGATACCCCTTCTTCTACCTCCTTTCCCATAGGAAATTCCTTAGTAATGAATGGTATGTTCCATAATATTTCCAATCCCACATTGTCATTTCTACCTCTTCTCCACTAACGCAGTATCGCAACTGCAACCATTCCTTCTCTAGATCCTTGCACGTTTGGATCCACATATTGTGGTGGATAGCTATGAATTTTTGTATTCCTTGGTAATGCGCAAAACCTCCAGAGTGATTCTCCATGGGTTGGCGATTCTCTCTTGAATGTCACTGAAGTACCGTGCAAAGGTACCCGCGTTGTCATTTTTTTCTCTTGGGGTCTAAACTGCTCCCCGTTGATATATACCGCACTGTGTGGAAACGACCTACTCTTTTGAAAAAGTAGGAGTATGGAGGCTCCCTCCACTTGATCAATGCTATCAGAATCAGAAGCCATGCATAATGGAACTTTGTCCCCAAGTCCATCACGTATTTGTAGTCGTCAAGGAATAGGTTCAATAGATAGAGGGGCCAACTGAGCATGGTGCCATTGGCGCACTATGCTATAGCTATGACAACCTCTGCATGGATTTTCTTCTTGTGACACTTCCTTAAATGTTTGTATGACATGAGCTTTGTGGCCATCTGGGTGGTTGCATCTCTCATTATTTTAATTGTGATCCTACGGGAGCCCCTCTCTGTGCCGTATGTTTTCTTCATTTCCTAGGCTAAGGGATTTTCTTTGGTCTTTTCATCTAGGTATTACGTGATACTCTCTCCCATTGATGGAAGAACTGTGATGAATACGATCAATTCCACGTCGATGGATATGTGTTCCTCCATCCATAGAAAGCCTCCCTGGAGGAATTTCATCAACTACTTGACGCAATTATTTACACCTTACCCCCTGCCAAAGTGGGGAATCTCCACTAAGTTTAGGCTCCCTGTGTTCGCAAGGTCTGGTGAACATTTTTTTGGTTGCATCATGGGATCTCCAAATGGGCCTGTACGTATGTTGTCCATGTATAATTGTTGTGCAAATTGAGGGAATTTTCCAGCATCGACCACATCGTAGTCTGAGTGCTGTAGTCTTTCCACGCAACTGTTGGGCCCGAGATATGATCATTTTTATGACGAATATTATACACTTTTGCAACATGTACATATGTGTTTTTCATCTTTTAAAGGAGCTTTTTGAAGAATTTTATGATAAAACGATATGATCGCCATAAGGTACGTGTAATTCATTTTTAAAAATTGTATCAAGTATAATTCACCATGTTTAATGATTTCCAACAATTAATTCACATTTTTTTGGTATTACGGGGAAACAACACACTACGTTTCTAGTTCCGACACTTGATCCGACACTTGATCCGGGACTTTGTCCAACATTGCATATTGCACAAAAACTCAGGGTGACTTTGCGGTTAAGGTATTGGTGGCCAATGACGGGAAAAATGGGCATGTGGGTTTTTTTTATCCTTGCCCCCTCCAACTATTAAGCTCCAGACAACTCAGTTTCAATTGTCCAAAGAGGGTGACTATTGGCTCACTCTGTTTTATCAATTAGGGCATCATTTATTGTAATTTTCCGAATTTAGAAGCAGTTCGACCCTCCTGTGGTAAACCACTTGGTATGTAATCTTATAAATACTGCTAGGATGGTCATAAGATTGCTAACCAAGTATAAGAACCAGTGTATTGGAGACAAACTCATTTTTCTCTATTTTTGAGTTTTTACATTGCCAGAATTATGCCAGAACTACGTTTTCAAGTTTTAATAGTGAATTCATCTTGTTAAGCTTGTGGTGTTCTTTTAGGGAGCGACCACGACTTGTTGGGGGGCCCACCAGCAGTTTGGTAACTGTCTTCATGTTTATTTATGCATTTCTTAATTTAATTGCTCTCTTTATTTTCTGTACATGCATGTTTTTATTATGCTAACTAGTTTGTTGTAGCTTAATTGTTTTAATTGTTTTGCAGGTTAGATCATGATACATATTAGCATGCATTTATTTTATAGAATAGGAAAAGACTTGCAAGTATCCCTCTCTTAATACTAACCCCATATGCAGTTAGATTATGCTTTCTTTTATGATTTTACAGTTAAGTTTTAAACAGATTTTTTAATTTGGGTTTTCTTTTGACAAGGATTGATGGATGGATAGATTTAATTCCAGTTTTTAATCATATCTTGCTCATCTTATTTTTATATAGAATTTGTTTAATTAGTTATTGGTTAATATAATTGTTAGATTACTTTTTAATTATTTCCTTATTGCAGTTTGAATTGTTATAATAGACATAGCATAGTTTTATTTTACACAATTTCCTTTCATAGGTTAAAATGCAATTATGTTTCTTAGTTAATGGTTGAATCTAGTTTTGCTTACATAATGTAGAAGTATAATGATGATCTTGTTATATTGTTGATGGTTTATACATGAATATGCAAGGTATTTAACATTATTTTTGTCATGGATAAACTCTCATTGGATTCTTTAATCCATATCTTTCATTTTGCCATTGAGATTAGTATTGAGCTTATACCATTGGAATTATCCTTTCTTGTCAAGTGCCATCGAGATATTATCCGACACCGAAGACATTCACACAACCACCAACATTATATTTGAATTGTCATAGGTTAAAGAATAGTTTTCCTTCTTTCATAGATATAGTTTCTTCCTTTCATAGCTTGGAAAATAGTTTTATTGCTGTTATAGGATAGATATACTTTTCTTTGATAGATTTGATATTAGTTTGTTTATCATAGATTAAGAATTAGTTGTTAGTCTTTCTTTCTTTCAATAGAATATATTTCCTTTAATGCGTTGCATTGAGCATTTAGTCCAATTTCTTCTTAGATTTCCTTTCACACATTAGAAATAGTTTTGCATTAAGAATTTAGTCCATTTGTCTCTTAGGCTAGATAGTTGTTCAATGAGAAGTTTTACTTTGATTACTTGCAGTAGTTAGTTGCCTTTGCTTACTTGTCTTTTTCTTTAGTAGGTTAGTTAGGTGCCTTTGCTTACTTGTCTATTTTCTTTAGTAGGTTAGTTAGGTGTCTTTGTTTGCTTGTCTATTTTTCTTTAATAGGTTAGTTAGGTGGCTTTGCTTACTTTCTTATTTATTTGCTTTCATAGGATAGTTTCTCATTGAATGTAGGTTGGCAAGTTAAAATAGTTTGCTTTTGTCATTTGCTTATTATGCTTAGTAGTTTGATTTTGCTTATTGTTGAACTAGTTTTCTTTACATAGAGTTTTCATTTGATTTCTTAGGACTATCCATCGACCCTTAGCCCAAAATTACTTTGGTTACTTAGTTTCAATTTTCTTAGTAGGGTTTGATCATTAGATAAGATTTTCTTGAGTAGATTAGCCTTAGATAGCTACCTTCATTAGTTAGATTATACTCCTACCAGACTTCTACCTCTCGCATATATTTTGCTACAACTCTAAGTTTATTTACCCCAGGTTGACAATTTAATTGAGGGTTTTTACTGTGTGTTTAGTTCATATATAACACCCATCATTTTTGGCACCGTTGTCAGGGAGTTGTCTCAAGGTAAGAAGTAGTTAGGAATTAGATCATTTCTAGACCATAGCATTAGTTTAGTGGCGGGGGAACTTTAAGACGAGAGGTAAGAACCTGCGCATCTGCTATAGCAGGTTACCCTAAACCCAATGGTAGTTTTTCTTTTTGTTTTTATTTTTCATGAATAAACCTAGGAGTCAAATGGTAGATTTTTCTTTTTGTTTTTGCTTTCTTTCATGAATAATCCTAGAGACCCACAAGCTAGATACATTAAATCAAAATTATACCTTTCAACCTATTGGAAGATTGGTTGTTGTCATTGATGTCAACCCTAGTCATGGGTTTTGGACCACAAGATTGATGAAGTTATTTGGACATGAAGGAAAATGCACATGTAGATACAAAACCCATGGATGGATAGTATACATCATGATCTTTCCGGTGGTATGTGGCACGTCACGTGGATCCTCATGGTTGAGGAGAAATGAATTTTTGAAGATGACAAAGTG
>ML787710.1:169942-199148 GCA_009831015.1 Picea engelmannii | reverse complement strand
AGGCCGGATTTCAAGGGAGGATGAAGTCTTTTGGTGATGTGTTCTAAGGTATGTTATTTTCAGGTCATCTTACCATTTTTGCCATAACTTTTTTTATAGAACGATTCAGATGGTGAAATCTCTATGGTAGTGAGAAGACATATACAGGTACCTCTGGTAAAAATTTAATCTCTTGATTCGCTATAATTATGGAGATATACTCTGTGGAATATTGGGTTTGTGACCAGTCCTGAAACTAGTCAAAAAACAGGTGTTCCGGGTAAAACAGTCATAACTTTTTCATACAGACTCCAAATGAAGTGGGACAACTTCCATTGGAAAGAGTACGGACTGTAGTTTCTTTTGTGCTATTTTCAGAATCAGATGTTAAATATTGAGCGCGGGGCATTCTGTACAAGTCGGGTCTTCTGAACATACCAGAATTGAATAAAGTTTTATTATCTCTCATATATTCTTGGGTGGAAGGAAGGGGCAAGGATAGAGAGTTCAAATATCTATTGATATTGGAGGATTGTATATTCCTCTTGGAGGTTTATCCCTCGCTTTACATTTGGAAGCTATAGCTACCTTTGGAAGTCATTACTTCCCTTGAACAAAAACTATTGATTATTTCTCATATATTGTGCATGGTGTATTGTGGTGTATTGGTGTAACTCTTATACTACTGTTCATTTCTCATTGGATATAATTGAATGGTTTAAGTATAAGTTGAAAAAGGTTTTAAATTGTACTTGATACTGATTCACCCCCCTCTCAGTATCAACACAACCAAGGTTCCTTCTGATCTCTTTGGGGGAAGGAACGTTCCGATTATAAAATCCACAGACCGATACTGAAAAACAGAAGCTAGATCTACTCAAAGAGCCAAAATAGTCTCTGAAGGGACTAACACATGGAACACTATAGAACAAGAAACCAAAGCATCAATGATACTAGGAAAGGAGGCAAGACCACTCGAGTCTTCCACAGAACTAAACAATACAACCTTTTCTTTGACACCACCACTAGGGGACCCTAAATTTAAGGATATCATAGACCCTAAACAGGTGAATCTTTTTTTTGGTAGTTTAGCCAATGTAATCATCTCTCAGATTGACACAGAAACGTTGGAACCAATAGTCTCAACTGGATCGAGTAGAGCCCCAGACATCCAATCCATAAGAAGACCTTTCCATCAAAGGGAAACCTTGTTTTCTTCAAAGGTAAAACCACATAGGTACTCTCTTTTTTGAAACCAAGCCAATATGGATGATCAGGAGGACCATAACAATGTAAGACATGGGGAGGAAGAAGAAACTGGAAACCAAACTGAAACTACCTTCACGTTTCCGATTTTAGAAACCACTATGAATGCTAACATGAAGGATATTCCTCTCTCAACACTGCGTACCTTTTATGGTAAAAACAGTGAAGATCCAGACACCTTCCTATTTGAATTTGACATCTTGTGTAGGAGCTACAACTACATACAAGATGCCCAGAAATTAAAACTCTTTCCTTCCACCCTCAAATACTCTGCACTAAGATGGTTCATGGGGTTGGGAGAATCCAGTATTAGGTCTTGGGAAGCCATGAAAGACATATTTCTCAAGAATTACCAAGACTACTGCAAGACCAAAGAGTCTCATAATGACATCTTTAAAATCCAACAATTAGAAGATGAGACCCTTGAAGATTATATGGGAAGATTTGGTTATATCCCCTAGAAGTCAAAATACCATGACCTCCCAGAGCATGCAATTAGGGATCTTTTCCTTAAGGGAATTTCAGAAGAATATTTAGATATGCTTAACTTGATGGAATCAGGTGACATAACTCATAAACCATTTGTTGAAATATGTGAAATGTGTAAAAATTTCTCAAGGAGTAGAGCCAAAACAAGAAAGAATGTTCGGGACACTTATAATAGAAACTTAAAACCGGTTAGTTTAGGTGGTATTAGGAGAGCAGAGATAGGGAACCTTTTAGAAAACTTTAAGACTGACATCTTAAGAACAATAGGTTACCAGTTGGATACCCTTAAACTCAAAAAGAAATAGGAGGAGGAAAATGTAGCAATGAGCATATATTGCCCAAGATGTAGGAGGAAGCATTCCTCAAGGGAATGCCCATTAGATAACATTTCAGTTTGTGGATTCTGTACAAAAGACCATGTGATTGAAAAATGTCCATCATTGCCCAGTTTATTAGCCATCTATAGGAGTGGAGATCCTGGGGAGTCTTCTTATGCACCTAGGAGGCCATGGTAGCCTAGGAATCAACCCACATACCCAGATCTACAGTCTCAAGTTCCACCCTATTATCAACAACAACAATAGTGGAACCCACCCAGTACCAACATCCTTGGATTCAAGTATGGAACCTACTCAGTACAAACATCCTTGGATTCAAGGATGGAGGGGAGGACACAACCAAGGAAACCCTCAAGCTCCACCTATCCATATGTCCAGCCATCCTTATCCTCAGTTCCCACCAAACACTCCACAACTTTTGCCAGGTTTTGTTCCACCACCTTTACCTTCTATCCCACAACAACAACAACTACAATTTCAAAATGAAAGCTCCCCGAGACTGACACTATTACCGGAACAACCAATGTCGAACCCCAATAATAAGCCCCCTCAACCTCTTAACAATGTTGAGATGCAGGCATTACCGACATATGCTATTACTCATGTTCCCTTACATGAAATTCAACTAAGATCGGGAAAAGTTATAGATAGGCAGACAGACCTTCAGTAGTCATCCAGGAAGAAGAAGAAGAAGAAGAAGAAGAAGAAGAAATCACTAAACAACCCATAGATGACACTAGGTGGGAAGATGTTATTATCCCGAAGAATCAAGAACCCAAGCTTCCCCAAAATGAACCTTCACATATTATGAAGGTCCCTCCTTATCCAGACCGATTGGTAATCGAGAGACCTACCACCCGACCAGAATTTGACATTTTGAATGAATTGAAAAATATTTGTGTCAAAATTCCCCTACTTCAAGATATTAAAGACATTCCAATCTACAGTAAGGTAGTCAAAGAATTGTGTATTAATAAGACAGGTAGGAAGCAGAAGGACCCCCCTACAGTACACTTGGTAGGAGGACTCTCTGAGTACATATCAGAGAAGCCAAAGATAGAAAAATATGGGAATCCAAGAAACCCCGTAGTGACCATAACCATTAATGATGTCTCCATTGGAAATACTCTCATAGACCTAGGGGAAGCCATCAATTTTATGACTGCTACTACCTTGGAAAAATTACAGTTGCAACCTCTCCTTCGACCTACCCAAACCATTTTGGAATTAGCAGATAAGACTAGGGTTATACCTGAAGGAATTTTAGATGACATCATGGTTACTTTAGCCTCATGGGAGTACCCTGTAGATTTTCTTGTCATTCATTCAAAGGATCCTGCCAAAGGCCATCCCGTCATTTTGGGAAGACCTTGGCTAGCCACAGCCAATGCATTTATCGGTTGTAGAGAAGGAGAAATGACCATATCCAATGGTCTCTCTATCTAGAAGCTCACCATTTACCCTCCATATCAACCTATTATGGAGAATCTATGGTGGCTTGAATGTCCATATGAGAATGAAGACTCAGAAGAACCCGTATTTCCCAGTGACCATGCAAGGGAGATTCAAGAGGAAACAATAGAAAATGTGCTAAACCAATTTATTTCTACTATCACATGTGTGGATTTTCCACAGTCTTTTCCCCAATTTGAGTACATGTTTGGGGAAGAATTTCAAGAACAATTAGACCCATCCATTTTTTCTTCGACATCTTTTATTTTTGAGATAGATGAGTCTTCCATGTCTTATATTATGCCCTACAAGATTAGTCCAAGGAAATTTTTACATATAAACTCTGGGCTAGATATAGACCAACAAAAACAATTACTATATATCCTTAAAGAACAATCAAGAGCATTTGCCTGGGAATACACTGACATGAAGGGTATACACCCTGACACATGCATCCATAATATATACACCCAGGGGGAGGTGACACTTATTAGGCAACCCTAGAGAAGGATGAACTCAACACTCAAAGACATAGTCAAGGAGGAAATCCAAAAGTTGTTAAATGTCAGATTTATCTATCCCATCTTCGATAGTAAGTGGGTATCCCCGCTTGTAGTGGTTCCAAAGAAAGTGACTGAGAAATGGAGAATTTGTGTTGATTTCTGGGAACTCAACAAGGCCACTCTGAAAGACTACTTTCCTCTCCCTTTCATTGACCAGGTTCTAGATACCTTGTCCAGAAAGAAGTATTTCTCCTTTCTATATGGGTACAATGGGTAAAACCAGTTTCTTATAGCTCTTGAGGACTAGGACAAGACTACCTTTACTTGTCCTTGGGGCACCTATGACTATAGGGTCCTACCTTTCAGATTGTGTAATGCTCCTGCCACTTTTCAACGAGCAGTATTACGACTATTTTCCCATCTTATTCATGATTATGTAGAGGTCTACATGGATGAATTCACAGTCTATGGAAAAACTTATCATGAAGCCTTAGAAAACTTACAAAAATTCCTCATCAGGTGCCAGGAAATGAACCTATCTCTAAGTCATGAAAAATGCAAAATGTTGTTAACTGAAGGAGTGGTTCTAGGACATCATGTTTCATCTGAAGGGATAAAAGTTGATCCTGCAAAGATTGAGGTCATTGTCAAGATCCCACCCCCCAAGAATCGGAAAGAGGTGAGAAGCTTTCTTGGACATGTCGGATATTACCGACGGTTTATTAAAAATTTTACAAAGATTGTTGCACCTCTGTTTGGATTATTGATAAAAGATGTTGATTTTGTTTGGACTGAGCAGTGTCAAAGTGCCTTCGAAACCCTGAAACTTAAGTTGTTTGTGACACCAGTTCTTAGAGGTCCCAATTGGACTCTCCCATTTCATATATCCATTGATGCCTCAAACACCATAATAGGAGGGGTATTAGGGAAGAAAGAGGACTAGCAGTCCTATGCCATTTATTTTGTGAGCAAGAACTTGTCCCCTACCGAGTTAAACTACATAGTCACCGAGAAGGAATTCTTGGTAGTTGTTCATGCTATCAAAAAATTTCGTCATTACATTACAGGTTATGAAGTATTTGTACACACCGACCATTCTGCCATTAGATTTCTCATGAATAAACCTATAACTAATGGCCGAGTGACCAAGTGGTTTTTGTTATTGCAAGAATTAAATATTATTGTGCTTGACCGACCTAGAAAGGATAATGTAGTAGCTGACTTTATTTCCTGGATAAAGAATGAGGATGATGATATCCCTGTAGATGATAGTTTCCCAGATGAGCATCTTTTTTCCCTTTTTGTCAATACCCCATGGTTTTCGGATATGGAAAACTATCTGGCAAATTGGAAGTTACTGTCTCATTTGTCACCTCATGAAAAGCAGAAAATTATTACACAAAGTGCTAATTACTCTTAGTTTGGTCATGATCTTTTTCGCACAGATCCTAATTTGATTATTCATAGATGTGTCCGAGAGGACGAGGTACCTGAAATACTATGAAGTTGTCATGATTGACCATGTGGTGGCCATTTCTCTGACAAACGTACAACATATAAGGTATTACATTCAGGTTACTATTGGCCTAGCATTTTCAAAGATGCTGCCAAGTATGTGAGAAGTTGTGATAGTTGACAAAAGATAGGAAGACCTATGTCATATGACAAAATGACTTTGCAGGCCCAAGTTATGATAGAACCCTTCGAAAAATGGGCCCTCGACTTTGTAGGATCAATTTCACCCATGTCTCGTAGGAAGAACTATATTTTGGTTTGTACGAACTATGTCACCAAATGGGTAGAGGCAAAAGCTCTATTCAGGGCTACAGATAAATCTGTTGTCGAATTTATCTATGATGACATATTTACCCACTTCGGTGTCCCTCGTGAAATTGTTACCGACCAAGGAACTCAATTTACTTCCAAGATGATGAAAGAGATAACAAAGAGATATGGGATTAAACGCCGTAAATCTTCTCCATACCACCCACAAGCCAATGGTCAGGTAGAATCCACAAACAAAGTTATGGAAGCCATATTGACCAAGATTGTTTAGTTACATGACTGATATTGGGCTGATAGGCTCATAGAGGCTTTTTGGGCATATCAGACTACCTGGAGAAATACCACTGGGCATACCCCTTATGAGCTAGTGTATGGAAAACAAGTACTTTTACCTATAGAATTCCAAGTAAGGACCTTCCGTATTTCCATAGAATTAGGATTGAACCTGGATGAGGCTTAGAAGCAACAAGACCTACAACTAAATGAGTTGGATGAAATCTGGCAAGATGCCATCCAACGAACAATATTAGTCCAAACCCAGAGGAGCAAGTGGCATGACAAGTTTATCAAGAAGAAACACTTCCAACCTGGTGACTGGGCTCTATTGTTCGATTCCCAATTCAAAACCTTCAAAGGCAAACTCACCACTTGGTGGTTGGGCCCTTACGAGGTAGACACTGTATATGAAAATGGAGTTGTAAAAAATAAAACAATTGATGATGGACAAGTCTCCTTTGTGGTAAATGGACACAGACTTAATTTTTATCATAAGCCCATTTCCAGAGAGGATTTTCTACAGATCATGTCAACTAACAAGGCATTGGCCTTAGTAGATGGGGAAGTCTCCCCTTGTTCTTGAAAAAGTTTTATGAATTTCCTACTGTATATATGTAAATAGTTTTTTCATTTTGTTAATAAGGCAATTATAGATATTTATGTAAGTATTTATTTCACCAGGAGTACACAGTTTCAAGGATTCTTCTTCAAAACATTGTTATACTTGAATTTTTTTTCTGCTAAAGAATCAAATGAATATTGACTTACTGTAGTTAGCCATATTTTTGCAAACATTCTCATTTTTTTAAGACATTCTAAAGAAGTTTCTCTTGAAACTCTTCACCACTATATAAAGAAGTGATACCATAACTATCAAGCCTAGAGGTCTCTTGTATAGTTTTTCCAAGAAACCTGAGTAAGTGAGACAAGTGTCTTTATCAAAGAGTAACAAGGAAGTCTAATTAGTGGTTAGTCATGGAAACATCACAATAAATACAAGGAAGAAAGTAAGTTGAGCCTAGACATACCTTGATGTTCTTTCTCAATGGTACCATCCACTACACACTAAATATATTGATTATATCATATCCTTAGATAGGCCACATCTTCTTAAGTACCACTTACATTGGGACAATCACTAAGTAACGGAAATTCATCCTCTAACATAAATACCATCCCAATTAAAAAAAAAAAAAAAAATTGTTTTCAGAGTTGTTCCCCCATCTTGCTTAAGAAATCTTATACTAAAATATTAAAAGATGGAGGGACAGTCTCTGAGGGTTTAAGAGGCTAACCCACCGAGATACTGAACAGGTCTGCTGGCAGCGGGTACTGGCCTATGTTATGACCAGGTAAACCCTCTGAAGTACTGAACAGGCTTGCTAGCAGCATGGCATTCTACTTAGCAAGGATGATGATCTGACAAAAATACATAATAAATCTAAACTTGTCCTGATGTACGACATTACTTGTAGACAAAGCTCACATGGAGTATGTGTGGTTAAGCTAGGGTTAATGAATCTCATAAAATTTCCATTGGGAAATGACTCTAAGACTATCTTGAAACTCTCTTGCCTACCTCTTCTTATCTATATATAGGATCTCTTATCCTATAGGTGGGGGCATCTTCTAACTGTCCCGTCAAACCGAGCTGTGAATTTTTATCTTTACACTTGACATACTATAAATCTTCAGCTATTGGGGGATACTGACTAGTTTCCTATACTTTTGATTGTGAGGTGTCACAATACTTAGGTGAGGGGGAGGGGTTCATGAGCTGTCAAATGATCATTTCCTATAGAAGTAGATCTTTGCAAGAATTTTTGTATTATTTCTATGATATAGGTTATTAGATTGATAGTCATGATTATTTTTAAATGCTTAACTCCTGTGTGGTATAAATTACTAAAATCATGCTTAACAGACCACTCTTTATCGGTTACTTAACATACCACTCTTTTTATTGTTTCATTACAAACTGCATAATGTAGGTTTGACAATACATGTTTTATGCTTGCTATAACCCTTTCATTGTAGGTTTTTGACATTATATGTCATATACAAGAAGATTGGGTGAGCATGGAGCATCTTTCCTCTGCTCATTAACTACTGTGATTGTAAAAATCACTTCAAAGTTGTAGTCTATCCATTATAAGAGGAAAAAATGCACTTAACACAAAGGTATAGAATGAAGTACCGTATGAGGTACCAGATGAGGTGTTGTATGAGATGTCGTTTGAAGTACCGAACGAAGTTCCATACACACCAGTAACTGTCCTAGATTCCAGGTAACCAGAACTCAATCATTCAATTGAAATGTTTTCAGACATTGATTAAAATATGATTAATATGTTTATGATCAGAGGTCCAAGTCAAAAGACTTGGCCATTGATCTAAATACACACCATTACATTGGCCAAAAATCGAGCCATCAAATTTGAATTCTCCACACATGGCAGCTCGCGCGCACATGTGTGCAATGTATTCCACCTTAAGTGCATCCAAAATTGGGCTGGGCACTCTATTATCTCATTTTCCCTTGCCATTTTATCTCCTCTGCATTAATAAATTGCACCCAACCTTTGCCACCTCGTCCTTTGTTCAAAACACATTTGGCCTGTGCTAAATCCATGCCATTGCTTGGCTCGATTTCTCCCTTGCTTGGTGAATTCCACCTCTATCACAATGCCCAGGAGATATGAACCCTCCTCCTATGCAAACTTGTTTTCCATTCCCGAATTTGCATAGTGCAGGGAAGTGCTTTTGCGCACTGGCTGGGGGGAATTTTTGTCTAGCTTGTAGGGCCACGATGATGTTCTCTCTATGCAATTTGCAATTGGTTTCAATGGTAAGACAACACATGTAGGGTCTCTTACCTTTGAAGTCAAAGAAGATTCCATTGTTGTTGCAACAAATCTCCCAAGAATGGGATATAGATGGTTCAAAAACCACCAATTGTCGCACTCAAGTTACAACAGGGTGTTTAAGACCGAATTCGAGAGAATTTCAGGAGAAAAAGGGTATTCTAAGGAGTGGATAAAGGAAGAATTGGTCAATCCCCTAATCATCATCACAAGTTTAATTACATGTGAAGGTAGATTCTCCACATTCAAAGCTTGTCATTTCAGATTGTTGGCTCATTTTATGTTCAACAAACCCTTGAAATTCCCCTTCTATTTTCTCAAAAGATTGGAGAAGATGTCATCTCAAGTGAGGAAAAATGTGACTAACCCCACAATAGTCTCTTCCACCATGGCTTGATCAAACTACTCATTCTTGTCGAACTAGAGTAACAGGGGAAAAATTGGGATTCCTTTATCTACCAATTTGCAAACCCTCACTTGACAGTTAAGACTGACAAAAAGCCACTTAGCCTAAAAACTATCTCTTCATCCAAGCCTCGCTCTCCAAGAAATCCAAACTCCCTTGCACAAACCCTCTCTTTGTCAGAACAATACCAAAATCTTCTTGACATCCCTACTTCTTCATCGGGTAAAAAGACCAAGAGCAAAGACCAAAAGAAGCCCATTGTTGACTCCCCAATGCCTTCACTCTCTCTTGATCCTACACCTAAAAAGCTCCAAGAAGTAATGCAGCAAGACTTTCCCATTATTCCTACAAACAAGAGGGGAGCCAATTGATTTGGTAAGTGGCCCTTTTGAAAGAGTACCCGGAACACAAGAACCAAGCCTTATGCAAAACCTCCACCTGCTTCGGACCCCATCCAAGTGTCCTCTGAACTTGAGATCCCTCATAAGAAACTTAGGGAATTTTCTGTAGATGGATTAGAGCCACTAAGGAAAAAAAAATCAGAACCTACCTCACCTTACTGATCTCCCATCACTTCTACTTCACCCATGCCCATTCTAGATCCTAAAACTGATAGATTGTCCACATCCCTCAAAGGATATAAGACTTCCTCAAAGATCATTGATTCTGCCCCAACCATAGAGGAGCTACAAAAGGAAAACCATCATCTTCTCCAACAGTTGGAGGAAAGGAAGACAATACATAAACACATTCATCATGAAAATGTAGTCCTTCAAACAAAAGTTAACTCTCTTCAATGGTTGGTTGATGAAATGACTAAATCTAGTCGTAGCCTCAGAGCATAATTAAAGCAACACAAGAGGCACAAGGCTAAGTCTACACAGCAAGAAGGAGAGGCTTCCAAAGCCGAACCTCCTAAACAAGCCTAGTCACGAGGGGTAACTTATTTTTGTTTGCAGTGGGACCTGCAAAATTGTAAGTGTGGGGGTATTTTTGGGCCCGAGATATGATCATTTTTATGACTAATATTATACACTTTTGCAACATGTACATATGTGTTTTTCATCTTTTAAAGGGGATTTTTGAAGAATTTTATGATTAAATGGTATGATCGCCATAAGGTATGTTTAATTCATGTTTAATGATTGTATCAAGTATAATTCACCATTTTTTATGATTTCCAAGAGATAATTCACGTTTTCCTGGTGTTACAGGGAAAAAATGCACTACGTTTCTAGTTCTGGCACTCGATCCGGCACTCTGTCTAGCACTGCGTATTGCACAAAAATGCAGGGTGACTTGGTGGTTAAGGTATTGGCGTCTAGCGAAGGGAAAATCGGGCATGTGGGTTTTGTTTATCCTTTCCCCCTTCAGCTACTGAGCCCAGACAACTCAATTTCAGTTTTCCAAAGAGGGTGATTATTGGCTCTCTCTGTTTTATCAGTTAGGGCATCATTTATTGTAATTGTCTGAAATTAGAAGTGGTTCAACCCTCCCGTGGTCGAACACTTGGTCTGTAAGCTTATAAATACTGCTAGGATGGTCATAAGATTGATAACCAAGTATAAGAACCAGTGTATTGGAGACAAACTCACTTTTCTCTATTTTTGAGTTTTTACATTGCCAGAATTATGCCAAAATTGCGTTTTCAAGTTTTAATAGTGAATTCATCTTGTTAAGCTCATGGTGTGCTTTTAGGGAGTGACCACGATTTTCTGGGGGGGGCACCAACAGACTGGTAACTGTCTTTATGTTTATTTTTGCATTTCTTAATTTAATTGCTCTCTTTATTTTCTGTACATGCATGTTTTTATAATGCTAACTAGTTTGTTGTAGCTTAATTGTTTTAATTGTTTTGTAGGTTAGATGATGATACATATTAGTATGCATTGGTTTTATAGAGTAGGAAAAGACTTGCAAGTCTCTCTCTCTCAATACTAACCCATATGCAGTTAGATTATGCTTTCTTTTATAATTTTACAGTTAAGTTTAAAACAAAGTTTTAATTAGATAGAACATAGTTTTTAATTTGGGTTTTCTTTTGACAAGGATTGATGGATGGATAGATTTAATTCTAGTTTTTAATCATAGCTTGCTCATCTTATTATTATATAGAATTTTTTTAATTAGTTGTTGGTTAATATAATTGTTAGATTACTTTTTAATATCAATTTTTAATTTATGTTTTTAATTATTTCCTTATTGCAGTTTGAATTGTTAGAATAGACATAGCATAGTTTTATTTTACGCAATTTCCTTTCATAGATTAAAATGCAATTATGTTTCTTAGTTAATGGTTGAATCTAGTTTTGCTTACATAGTGTAGAAGTATAATGATGATCTCATTATGTTGTTGATGGTTTATACATGAATATGCAGGGTATTTAACATTATTTTTTTCATGGCTAAACTCTCATTGGATTGTTTAATCCATATCTTTTATTTTGCCATTGAGATTAGTATTGAGATTATACCATTGGAATTGTCCTTTGTTGTCAAGTGCCATCGAGATATTATCCGACACTGAAGACATTCACACAACCACTAGCATTATATTTGAATTGTCATAGGTTAAAGAATAGTTTTCATGCTTTCATAGATATAGTTTATTGCTTTCATAGCTTAGAAAATAGTTTTATTGTTGTTGTAGGATAGATAGACTTTTCTTTGATAGATTAGATAGTAGTTTGCTTATCATATATTAAGAATTAGTTGTTAGTCTTTCTTGCTTTCAATAGAATGGATTTCCTTTCATGCATTGCATTGAGCATTTAGTCCAGTTGCCTCTTAGATTTCCTTTAACGCATTAGAAATAGTTTTTCATTGAGCATTTAGTCCACTTGCCTCTTAGGCTAGATAGTTGTTCAATGAGAAACTTTAATTTGATTACTTGCAATAGTTAGTTGCCTTTGCTTACTTGTCTTTTCTTTAGTAGGTTAGTTAGGTGCCTTTGCTTACTTGTCTATTTTCTTTAGTAGGTTAGTTAGGTGTATTTTCTTGCTTGTCTATTTTTATTTAATAGGTTAGTTAGGTGTCTTTGCTTACTTGCTTATTTATTTTCTTTCATAGGATAGTTGCTCATTGAATGTAGGTTGGCAAGTTAAAATAGTTTTCTTTTGTCATTTTCTTATTATGCTTAGTAGTTTGTTGTTGCTTATTGTTGAACTAGTTTTCTTTACATAGAGTTTTCATTTGCTTTCTTAGGACTATCCATCTACCCTTGGCCCAAAAGTACTTAGTTTACTTAGTTTCAATTTACTTAGTAGGGTTTTCTCATTAGATAAGATTTCCTTGAGTAGATTAGCCTTAGACAATTACCTTCATTAGTTAGATTATACTCCTACCAGCCTTCTACCTTTGGCATATATTTTGCTACAACTCTAAGTTTACTTACCCTGGGTTGACAATTTAATTGAGGGTTTTTACTGTGTTTTTAGTGCATATATAACACCCATGAGCAACCCAAAAGTGTTGGCATGGCTTGCACCTCCTCTGGAATGCATGGTAGTACGATTTCAGTGTCTATATGCTTGTGTGGGGACCACACCATGGTTGTTTTCCCTTTATTCTTACTGGCACACTAGAGGTCCCAACCTCTACTTGTCTATCCTTTGTGCCAAAATCTAGCTGTTCGGTTATGTTTTCTACCAGCCCTTCCTACTACTGTGCAGACCTTGCCCTAGGTTGTGGTCATGGCACCATAGCCTCTGTCTACTTGCTGGCATACCCATTTGTTCTTTGGGATACGTCGGCCCTCACAGGTTGTTGTAGGTTTCCTACATCACTTGTTTAGTGGCCCTGCACAATGTTGTGTGACTGAACTTCCATGAGGGTTGTCATTTTGGCTTGTGATTTTTCCTCAACTAGTGTGGCTCTCACTGGTTTGACCTATAGGGAGGGAATTGTGTCGACATCGACAATTCTCTCTCTTTGGTAAATTTTTTTCTCGACCTTTGTGGTTTCATATGGTGCCCTAAGGCTACTTATGGTTTTCCTTGCAGTCTGGCTTGGTACGCCAATCTTTGATGGTTCCATACTGGGTATTGTTTTCTTTTTCCAAATACATTTCAACCGGTTCGCATTGTGCACTTTCCTATTCACCTATCATCTGTGTTCTCTCTAACTCTGTGAATGTGCAATTTCACAATAAGTGTTGTTTTCCCACAATTCCCCTTTATATAGAGGGTTCCATGAATTTCATGAAGCTTCTTAGAGAAGCTTCCCTGGACATGATTAATGCGATGAATCTTATCGAGTACACTTCATTTACTTTCATAAATTCCCCCAATTTGTGCCTTTTTTCCGTAACCACCATTTTTCACTTGTCTGACCATTCACCCCTTTTCTGGTGAGATGAATTTTTTAAGTGAATCATGCATTTCCACTGTGATTTTTCCTTAGTGCACGTTGTTTTTCTATCTGTCAACCATATGTTGCACACAATTTTTTTTCTTTTTGTCCCAATAATTCCACTCTCTTTCTGCACAATATTCTCCAATATATTTGTATCTTCTTTCTTTTCTATTATTTTATTTCTTTTTCCTTCTTTTTATCCTTTTTATTTGTTTTTAGCATTTTTTGTCCTAGCTTCTACTATAGTACACTATGTACATGCTTTCTTACTACGCTATAACTTTTAAGTGTTAGGAGGTCGACTATCCCTATACAATTTCAATTGACTCTCATTGATCATTCCTTTTAGTTTTGTTCCTACCATATCCTTTAGTTGTACAGATCCCCCATCTGCGATATTATTCACTTCATATGGCCCTAGCCAATGCATTCAAAATTTTCCAGGATGTTGAAAAACGTTACTGTCACAGAAAAAGACTAGGTCTCCTTCCTTGAAACTCTTCCTCTTTATATTTTTTTCATGCCAGGATTTGTCTATTTCTTTTTTTAATTCTTGATGAAATCCTACCAGAATCCTATCCTCTTCCATTTCCATTAGTTGATTCAACATCTCCTTTACTTCTCCTCTTTCTGTCATGTTGGTAATTGTTGCTACGCGTTGAATGGGTACCGTAAATTCTAATGCTACTACTACTTCCTGCCCATAAAACAATCTGAATGGTGTCTATCTTTTCAACTTCTTAAATGCGGTCTTGTATGCCCATAATAATGCTATTATTTTCAAGTCCCAATCATCCCTATTGACATTTCATATCTTTGTTAGAGCAGTCTCCAAGATCTTATTGAAAGATTCTACTGTTCCATTTGCTTGAGGATGGTATAGTCTACTCTTCTCATGATAGAATTTGAACTTATCAGTCATGGCCCTAATAGTGTTGTTGATAAAGTGAGTACCTTGGTCACTCATCAAAATTCTTGGACATCCAAATCTGGTGATCACTTTCTCAAAAAATAAGTGTGCTACTATCTCTCTGTTGCAGTCTTGGACTGGTGTTGCTTCTTCCCATCTTGTTAAGTATTCTATCGTAGTAACGATATATATAGCTCCTAATACTTTTGTTGTTGGATTGATTGGTCCAACAAATTCTATTTCCCATTTGTCAAATAGTACCTACAAAGTTACTTGTGGTCTTAGGTGCATCGCATCCCTTCTATTAGGTTTTCCCAACCTCTGACAAAAATATCAGTTCTAGCAATATTCCTTGGCATCTCTATGAATTGTTGACCACCATAATCCTACGCGCAATACCTTTTGTGCGGTAGCTTTTCCTACACAGTGTCCTCCAACTATACCTTCATGGGCTTCTACCAAAATTCTAGGCCTTTCATGCTCTAGTACACACCTTCTCAAAATGTTGTGTGCACCGATTTTATATAAGTGTCCTGCAATCAATTGATAGTTTGTACATGTTTCTTGTGGGGTGGTTTCCGAGGGGGTTTCTTGTGCCACTATGTCCCCCACTCCTTGTTCTTTTTGTGCTGGGCTAGTGTCCTTTTTCCCTGCCTATGAATCCTTCTTTGGTGCAGTCTCCTTCTTCTACTGCATGGACTTCTGACTGGGATTCCCCTGCTGTGTCAGTTTTTTAGGCAGGGTGTTGTCTCCTGTAGGTGTATTAGATACCCCTTCTTCTACCTCCTTTCCAATAGGAACTTCCTCAGTAATCACTGGGATCTTCCAGTCATCTTGCTAGTCCTGCATTTCCATTTATACCTCTTCTCCATTCCTTCTCTAGGTCCCTACACCCTTGGATCCACATATTGTAGCAGGTAGCTCTGAATTTTCATATGCCTTGGTACTGCGCAACAACCTATATAGTGATTCCCCATGTGTTGACGATTCTCTCCTAAATGTCACTAAAGTACCGTGCAAAGGTACTCACATTCTCACTTCTTCTCTTGGGGTCTGAAGTGCTCCCCATTGATATATACCGCGTTGCATGGAAACGTCCTACTCTGTTGAAAAAGTAGGAGTATGGAGGTTCCCTCCACCCGATCAATGCTGCCAGAATTAGAAGTCATGCATAATGGAACTATTTCCCCAAGTCTTGTGTGTCTTTGCAAACGTCAAGGAACATGTTCAAGAGATAGGGGGTCCAACTGAGCATGGTGCCATTAACGCACTATGTTGTAGTTGCGACAACCCCTGTAGTGACTTCCTCCTTGTGAGACTTCCTTAAAAGTTTGCATTCCATGATATTTTTGGTCATCCGGGTGATTGTGTCGCTAATTCTTTTAATTATGATCTCGATCACACCCCTCTCTGTGTCATATGTTTTCTTCATTTCCTCGGATAATGAATTTTCCTCGGTATTTTCATCTAGGTACTGTGTGAGACTCTCTCCCATTGATGAAAGACCTATGATGAACGTGATCAATTCCACATCGATGGAGATGGGTTCCTCCATCGATAGGAAGCCACCATGGATGACTGCCATAAACTGATTGATGCACTTATTTACCTCTTCCACCCTACCAAAGTGGGGAATCTCCACTAAGTTTAGGATTCCTCTGTTCACCAGGCATGCTTCCCATTTTTTCGGTTGCATCATGGGATATCCAAATGGACTTGTACCTATATTGTCCATGTAGACTTGTTGTGCAAATTCAGGGAATTTTCCAGCATTGGCCACATCGTGGTCTGAGTACCGTAGTATTTCTACGCAACCCAAAAGTGATGGCATGGCCTGCACCCCCTTTGGAATGTGCGGTAGTACAATTGTTTTTTCAATTGTCTTGCGCGGGGACCGATGCATGGGTTTTTTTCCCTTTATTCTTACTGGAATGCTATAGGTCCCAGCCTCTGCTTATCTATCCTCTACGCCAAAATCTGGCTGCCTGGTTATATCTTCTACCAGCCCTTCTTGCTAATGCATGGAACTTTCCCCAGGTTGTGGTCATGGCGCTGCGACCTCTATCTGCTCGTCAACATCCCCATTTGTTCTTTGGGATACTTCATCCTTTGTAGGTTGTTGTAGGTTGCTTGTGTCACTTGTTTAGCGGCCCTGCACACTATCGTGCGACTCAACTTCCATGTCGACCGTCATTTTGGCGTGTGATTCCTCCTCGACCTATGTGTCTCTCACTGGTTTGACCTATAGGGATGGAATTGCATCGACAATGACAATTCCCTCTCTTTGGGCCATTTCTTTCTCAGCCACCGCGGTTTCATGTGGTGCCCTAAGGCTGCTTCTGGTTTTCTTTGCAGTTTAGCTTGGTGCACCAATATTTGGTGGTGCCATAGTGGGTATTGTTTTCTTTTGCTGATTAGATTTCAATTTCTTCTCACTGTGCACTCTCTTGTTCACCTGTCATCTGCATTCTCTCTAGCTCTCTGAATGTGCAATTTCACAATAAGTGTTGTTTTTCTTGCGTTTCCCCTTTATATAGAGGGTTCTATGAATTCCATGAAGATTCTTAGAGAATATTTCCTGGACACGATTAATGCGATGAATATTGTCGAGTACACTTCATTTACTTTCATAAATTCCCTCAATTTGTGCCTTTTTTCCGTAACCGTCATTTTTCACTTTTCCGACCATTGGCCCCTTTTCCAGTGAGCTGAATTTTTTAAGTGTGTTGTGCATTTCCACTATGCTTTTTCCTTAGTGCACGATGTTTTGCTATCTGTCAACCATATGTTGCACGCAATTTTTTTTTTTTTTTCACACTGAGTCCACTCTCTTTGTGCACAATATTCCCCAATAGTTTTGTATTTTCTTTCGTTTCTATTCGTGTATTTCTTTTTCCTTATTTTTCTCGTTTTTATTTTTTTTTAGCATTTTTTTGTCCTATATTCTACTATAGTACACTATATACATTGTTTCTTACTGCGTTGTAACTTTTAAGTGTTAGGATGTCGAATATCCCTGTACAGTTTCAATCAACTCCCATTGATCATTCCTTACAATTATGTTCCTACCATATCGTTTAGTTGTACATATACACATCTGTGATAGTCTTTAATTCATATGGCCCTAGCCAATGCATTCCAAATTTTCCAATATATTGAAAAAATTTACTATCACAAAGCAAGACTAGGTGTCCTTCCTTGAAACTCTTCCTCTTTATATGTCTGTCATGCTAGGCTTTGTCTCTTGGTTTTTGTAATTCTTGGTGAAATCCTACCAAAATCCTATAGTCTTCCATTTCAATTAGTTGATTCAATCTCTCCTTTACTACGCCTCTTTATTTCATGTTGGTAATTGTTTCTACATGAAGAATGGGTAGCGGAAATTCTAATAGTACTACTGCTTCCTACCCATAAACCAATATGAATGGTGTATGCACTGTCAAATTCTTACATGTAGTCCTATATTCCCATAATAATTTTGGTATTTGCAAGTCCCAATCATCCATGTTGGCATTGCAGATCATTTTTCAGAGCAGTCTCCAAGATCTTATTGAAATCTTTTATTGTTCCATTTGCTTGAGGATGGTATGGTTTACTCTTATGGTTATATAATTTGAACTCCTCAGTCATGGCCATAATAGTGTTGTTGATAAAGTGAGTACCTTGTTCACTCATCAAAATTCTTGGACATCCAAATCTGGTGATCACTTGCTCAAACAAGAAGTGTGTTTCTGTCTCTGCATTGCAGTCTTGGACTAGTGTTGTTTCTACCCATCTTGTTAAGTATTTTGTTGTAGTAATGATATATCTATCTCCTTATATTTTTGTTGGTGGATTGATTGGTCCAACCAATTCTATTTCTTATTTGTCAAATACATACAAATTTACTTGTGGTATTAGGTGCATCGCATCTCTTCTGTTGGGTTTTCCCACCCTCTAACAAACATATCAGTTCTGGCAATATTCCTTGGCATATCTATGAATTTTTTTCCACCATAATTCTACGTGCAATACCTTATGCACGGTAGCATTTCCTGCATAGTGTCATCCAACTATACCTTCACAGGCTTCTGCCAAAATTCTAGTCCTTTCATGCTCTAGTACACACCTTCTCAAAATGTTGTGTGTGCCCATTTTACATAAGTGTCCTACAATGAATTGATAGTTTGTAGCTCTGACTACAAGATTGTTTTTTTCTGCGCAACACTAAACTCTTGGCGTGCAACCCGTGTACTCAAGTATTCAATAATATCAACAAAGTATTCATCAACTACTTGTACTGAAAACAATTGTGCGTCAGGGAAGTTTTCTTCCAAATTGGTAGGTTCTTCTCCATTAGTTACCCTTGATAGGTGATCAGGTCATGGATTTAGCTTCCTTGTCTTGAATATCACTTTGAAATAAAATTCTCAAAATAAAAATAGCCATATAAATATCCTCCCCCCCCAACATTGGCTTGTTGACTAAATATTTTAGGAAAAATGATCTATGAACATCTTAAAGTGTTTGCCCAATAAATAGTGCATGAACTTATGAAGTGCATATACCATGTCTAAACCTTATCTCTCTGTGGTGTTGTAATTCTTCTTTGATTCTAGCAATTTTTTCCTTGCAAATTCTATAGGATGGTTTAAATACCCTACTCCTAGTTGCACCCGAATTGTTCCAAGAGTTATGGTTGATGCATCTACATGCACATGAAATGTCTTTTCCCAATCTGGGAATACTAGGATAGGTGTTGTGACCATATTTTATTTTAGGGTGTCTGAACCTTATTGAAAGTCCTCATTCCATTGAAATCTAATATCCATTTTTAACATCTTTTACATTGGCACTGTGATCTATGCATACCCTTTTATAAATTTCCTATAGTAGCATGTATTTCCCAGATTTTCTCTCAACTGGCGCACTGATTTTGATGGTGGTAAATTGACAATGACTGCAATATTAGTAGGATCAACTAGTAAACCTTGTTTACAGACTATATGTCCCAACCATATTCCAAAAGGTATCCCAAAAATGCATTTATTTATATTCAATGATATCTGACACTGTCTGCATATTTCCAACATTAACCTTAATAATTCCACATGATGTTTTAACAGACTATATATAGTCTAGTCATCCAGATAAATTTCTAGAAACTGATGTATGAATTCCTTAAAAGCAACTATGACTACTATTGAAAATATGGTTGGTGCATTCTTTAGCCCAAATGGAATGACTATATACTAGTAGGATCCCCATTTTGTATCAAAAGTAGTCTTATACATGTCTTCTGGAGCTATCTTTATCTGGTGGTAACATGAGAATCCATCTGTAAATGAATATGCTTCTTGGCCTCCCACATTCTCTAAGACCTCATCTGTGAAAGGGGTAGGAAAAGGGTCATGTAAGCAAGAATCATTCAACTTTATCAAATATACACAAATCCTTATCCCCCCTTCTTTCTTTTCTTTCACTACCATAAGATGTATCCATTCAGATTTCTCTATTGGTTATATGATACCAACTTCCAACATTTTGTCAATTTATACCTTCACATTCTTCTTATACAATGGATTCAGTCTGTAAGGTCTCTATCTGACAGGCATTTCCTCGCGTTTGAGAGGTATCTTCATCTCTCCTAACTTTCATGCTATGCCTTTCATCTTTGTAAAGGTTGTTGGTAACCAGTCACTATATTCACACAATAAATATGTTATTATTTCTATTGTTTGTTCATCCCAATAGTCTCCAATACTTTCCATTTTAGGTTTGTTAGTTTTCCTAATGTTGACTTTATTCACTTTGATTGGTGTAGCAAATACTTATGAATCAAGATATGGACCTTCCACCTCTATTTCTCCTTCAATTTATGTAGTATGAATGTTGCATGGTTCATCCTCATCTGGTGCCTCTTCTTCAACGTGATAACATGAAAGTAGTTCTTTGGCTGTATTTTTTCTCTTTTGTTGATATTTTGTGATGATATCAACTTTTGGTTCATCAATAAATATTACCCCTTTTATCTGCTTCAGAGATGAATCAATGTTGGGGTTCTCATGTTCAAATGAGAAAGTTACTACAAAATTTTGTTGTAATGTTGTCCATTCTACAGTGCCTCTACGCATCTCCTGGTCTACATACTAGTTCTATGGGATTCCTTCCAATGTATGGATAATGTGGTGTGGCCATTCCTCTGGTGGTGTCATCCTCCATTGTGTCATGCACTTTTTCAAGTGTTCTACTGGCATTACTTGTCCATCATACCTTTGCATTTTATTTCTCCCCTTCTCTACGTTGAATCTAATGTGTAGTAACCATTTGCATTGGTATGAGTCCTAAATTTTTTCTTTATGCGCACCCCACCATATCGCAGGTGTAGCCTTGAGTGAAATATCTAGGGATAAGAGCCTCTAATTGTTTGACACTTCTTCTTCATATTTTTTCAGAAATTCCTCTAGATTATTTACCCCATGAAAAATGGGAGTTTATCTTATCTCTGTACCAACCCATCTTACTGCATGGTCTATTCTTGCACACCTTCTT
Source organism: Picea engelmannii (assembly GCA_009831015.1). Taxonomy (NCBI): domain Eukaryota; kingdom Viridiplantae; phylum Streptophyta; class Pinopsida; order Pinales; family Pinaceae; genus Picea; species Picea engelmannii. Next base: position 177,996 of record ML787710.1, on the reverse strand, counting down.
GTGGAAACTTGATGTAATTTCTATTGCCACTTCTCCAAACCTATATTTCAGTCAGAAGCACATGATGTGATGCCTCTCCAACTAATTACCCCATTTGCAGTTGGGCTAACATAATCTTCTTCATGTGTGGTGGTTTTGTACAATTGGTTTATTTCCTCCATATCTAAATAGGTGGGTTCTATGAACCTCTCTGATTATTATGGATCTAATGGTGCAATGACTTTATATTCTTCTGATTCAAATGTCATTTTTCTTGTCTTCAAATTGATTATGGCATGGTTATCAAATTTTCAATGGAGTCCAAGCAATGTTGGATAAGGTGTTGTTCCATCTACTATCTCTATTACTTCAAAATATTCCTTAGTTCACACTCCATCCAAATCCTTTGTCACACATTTAAGCCTTACAATTGGTAGAACTATGTGTTGATTTGTTAATTTCAACTAGACAGGTGAATAGCCTAATATGGGTTCTACCATACACTGCCATGTATTATTAGGTAACACATTTACTTATGAGCCTAAGTTCAGTATAATATCCCCCATATTGAAATCCCTAATATTAACATTAAGTTTGAACTCCTTGCTTGTCCTCCTTATGTGGAGATGATTGAATTCTTTTCTCTCTAACTTCCGTTGTCCCTCTGTATTACATATTTCTAGCATATTTTTCAAAACCTTAACAGATGATGGATCATTTAGTAGCTTAATAGAGGATTGCAGAAAAGTCTTTATGCTACTTAATTTCTCTAAAAGTTGTGCTTCATTGGTGTGGTCCATTGATGGAGGCATCTCGTACATTAGTATATTCTGAGTATGATTTGCAATTGATGTTGATGCAACATTCTACATGATAAACTCATGTCTAGCCTCCTTGAATGCCTCCTTTTATTTCTATGCATCAAACGTCTTATGTGGTTTAGTATTCTTCTTCACCCATTGTTGTTACACTGGGTCTTGTCTTACTGCGTTAGTTCCTGTCTTATCTCCTCCTCGTGTGACAATGTTGATGTTTCTTCCATCATCCCCACATTTTGTAGAAATCCATTGGAAATTCAGTTTGTTCTAGTTTCTTTTTCCTTGGAACTTCCCCAAAATTGTCGGACAGTCTTCTCTGTCATGCTCTATTGTGCAAAAATACACACATATCGTTGTTGGAAGTGGAAATTCCCTTGCCTAATGTCCTGGTTGTTGGAAGTTGTGGCACACCACGGGACCTATTCCTCTTCCAAATCCTCCTCTACCTCATCCTACACCTATGTTTCCAGGTTGATATCCTCGTGGTTCGCTGTATTGGGTACCTGATTATACTGCACGAGGTTATATTGTGGTTGCGCATTGTTTTATTGCGACTACGCAGTGTTGTATTGTGGTTGCGCATTGTTTTATTGCGACTACGCAGTGTTGTATTGTGGTTGCGCATTGTTGTATGGATGTGGTTCTTGGTTTAATTGAGGTGAATATTTCCCTTTCATCATTTCTTATTACACCTTATAAGTATCTGAAGTTATTTATCTGATCAACTCCATTGTCCTACAATCTTTATCATCATGACCCACGGATTTGCAAAAATTGCAGTATGAACTCTTGGGCACTATCTGATACTTATACATCATTGGAAAATGACATGGATTATGCCCATGTGTCTTACATATCTTGCACCATGGTCCTCATGTTGGAAAAGGGTTTGGTACTCCTATTTCCATGTACTACATGAAAGTTGGACATTCATTCTTATGGTGTCCTTTTGTCCTGCATGTGGTACACCAAACAAACTCTCTTTTATCTTTTCCCTTATTCTGGTTAAGATGAAATGTTAGTTTCTTCATATCCTCCTTCAGCTCCTGTATTGCTGGATCTGTCTTCTGATACTAATTCTCTTCTAGTTGTAAGGATACCTGCAGAGCCTCTTCCTGATTTTGGAACTTTTGTTGTCTCGATGGGTATTTCAATTGTGCTAACAATGAATTCACAAAGAGATGTATGTGTTGCATGTGAGCGATGACATACTTTAGATTACCTTTAAGATGTTTGAACCTCTGATCAATCTCCCAAACAGATTCACATGGTTTCTTCCTGATTTCAATCATCTCATTCATGTATTGATCTTCTGATCTAGGCTTCTAAAATTCATTTATCAATAGCTTCTTCACATATGCAATAGTCCTTGTTACTCCTGGTGGAATGTTTACAGCTAATCTCATGTACCAATCAAGTGTGCAATTTGTTAGTGTGATAGATAACTGTGCAAGTTTTGTATTCTCATATGTGATCTTCTTTGCTTCCCATATCTTCCTGTAGATGAATAAATTATTTTCAGGGTCCTCAAATGCCTCTCCCCGAAATTATGGTAACCTGATGGTGGGATCATGTCCTACCATATTGAAATGTGGTGAACTACTACCTCCACATGGTGTAGATATTTGACTAATACTTCCTGAATTGGATCCTCCAGTTGTTGCTCCTTGTTTGGATGTGTTTCCTGCTATCTTTCTTCCACTAAAATTAGGTTGTCTAAATGGTGGTGTTATTTTTGGTGTATTAGTCGCACATGGGGTTATGGGTTCCACACTAACATTGATCTGGATGGGAGTTATGACTTTTGTTCCTGCCCTTGCACCTCATGTCTTCCTTTCATATTTTGCACGTAAGATTTCCTCAATATTCTCCACATCCCAAAGATCCTCTACATCTTCTTCATCACTTTCCAAAACCTCTCTATCCATTATGGTTCTCTTGTTATTATTCATCTTATATTGGTAGGGTGCTCCATTGTGAATCTTTCCAACGGTTGCCATTATTTTATTTTTATGATATTCCTCCATAATGAATGGTTCCATGGCATCCTTCTTCTTTCTCTTATTGATTTCTTCCTCCATTTCTCCACCTCTTGTCAGTGCTTCACCCCTTCCCCCATGCATGCAGGGAAGTTTAGTTGTCTAATTCCATAGTCATCGCACCGTTTTTATATAATAAAATCTTGATTGACGTATACAAAGAAATGATACACCTACCACTAGGTCCTTTTAGAAACGCCTTCTTTGTTTTTCTATAATAATTCGCGGTGTCTACTACAAATTCGATGATAAACCATGCAAAAATACTATCTAACTAAAAATATATTGCACGTGTAAATGTGTTGTTAACTTGTTGTAACTACACAATATCCATAGGATTCCACTCCATCTATTTGATCTGATTTGTTGGGTGGTTGTATTTTAACCTCAATAGCCACTCCTGCAACACAACTGGGACATCATAGAAAAATACCTCATGCAAGTCGTTAAACACGTATTTATCCATATATTTGCACGATGTTATCTTAGGGTTTCTATTATCCTTTTGCGTAAACTCAAGTTCCTTTCTCTTCACTATATTTCGATCTCCAACTTCAGTGGATTCCATAGAATGAACATTCCTTTTTATATCTTCATTCTCTACATGCTTCTTTTATAGATACCGTCGACTCAATCCTATGTAGTTCTGGCCAGCAACGAAACCATTTGTTGTCCTTGTTTCTCTCTTTCTACTCTCTTAGCCTGACCCAGGTTTATATATCATCAGGTTTCCAACAAAACCCTCTAAAACTATGGGCCCTTATGGTAAACTAGAAGTAAACACATCGCACAGAGTGTACCGTGCAGTCTCACCCAAGATATCTCTATGGGTGACTTCAACGCTCAAGTGCTTGCAGTCTAGGAGAGAGTGGGGATCTAGGATTTACTTGATCTTTTTCAAGCCTTAAATTTATTATTCCTTCTTTTATTATTAATATTCATTCATCTGTTAAGCCCATACATACATTCTAATAGATCTAACTTAACCATTCATCCATCAATTCATAAATAAATACTCATAGAAAGTAATCATGCAAGAAACAACACACAACACAGGTTTTACCATGGCTCGGACCCTCCTAGGCTATGCCTGTTATCACTGAAATTTCGTCCACACATGGTGACAAGAAATCAACATCGTCAAACAATAATGAAGTCATTCATGGCCCTGGATTAATCTCACAGCATTCAAAAAAGGTCAAAAACTATACAAAGTAGTGAAAAATTGAAGAGCACTTTACAGAAGTTAGGTGCGCACGCACATGCGCGGAACAAAAACGTAGCAAGCGCGTATATGTGCACGATGCGCGGCTGTTAGCGCAAAAAGACGCACACCTACTAAACAACGCATTTATGAATGTGGTCGGCTTCCCAACCAATTATGGTTCAACTCCCAAGCTGATTTGACCTCCAAATTCGGGCTGGATCCAAATGGTGGGCTGGTCAAAGACCTAATAATGCCCTAAACGACCTCTTTTCACACTACAAAGCAGTTACACAATAACCCAATGCAATGCTATAAAAAGCCATGAATGCACCTCATTTTCTCAAGGAATTCTAAGTAATGTTATGCTGCCTATATTGTTTTAAGGACTCCATCCTTGACAAGAGCACATTGGCACCATTTCATTGAGCAATCCACCTCTCCATTGAGTGGATTTGCAAAGAGTTCTTTCACCACCATTTTCATTTTCTTTGTTGTAAGGAGAGAAATCTTATGAGGGTCCAAGAGCCTTCCCTTGGAGGAGGAAGGGACTCACAGTCCCCTTTCTTCTCGGTGCTTTGATTTCATCAATAGATCAACCTAAAAACATTGGTGACATGGGTCTTTTTGTGTTTGTTATCTCTATGTCCCTATGCTTATGATTTTAGTTTGTATTAGTTTAATTATTGCTTATAGTTTTGTTTTTCTTTCTCTAACTCTTTCCTCTACAATTGTCCTGCTCAGCAAGACCCAACTGGGCATGCAAGCACCTCTTATTTTCTCACCAAGGTGACGAAAAAGGTACAACAGATTGGCGACTCCACTGCGGAAAGGTATCAAATTCCTACCTCATTTGGGTTTATTTTGCTCTTCTTTTAGTTTGTTTAACTTGAAGGTGCACTAACCGGCCTAGGACGACCTGCCAACCATCCAATTCAAGGGAGAATTGAGAGAAATCCACCCGGAGTTTTCTTTCTCGGACGCTTGTCACAAGTGCGCGGGTATTTTACCCCACAAACATGCATCGTGCGTGCATGCGCTTAAGAGACAACCTCTCTCTATGCACATGCTCTTTCGAACTCATCTCTGTTCACGCGTCTGCGCTCTGTGTGCCTCTGTCTTCACTAAGAGCCGCGCATTTGACCAAAATTTTACATTGTAAGTTGTTGGGATGTGGGGAAGGCCATTTTCCTTCTTAAAAAAGATGTCAAGCATGCTCTAAAAACTGCACCACACTTAGTCCCCTCATCATATAAAGGGGTTAGTCAAACACACATAGGCACTTAGGAGGATTAAAATCAATTTCCCTTATTTTTCTTTTTGCCACATGGATGGCTTGTTTTGACTTGTAATATAAGGTGGAAAATTTTTAATCACATCTAACTTACATTGGGACTAGAAGTTGAATTACAGTCACTTAGTATGCTCTTCTCTTGCGCCTTCAAGCGACCTTGAGAATAAGAAAAAGACTGTGAAACAATCTCATCTCCCTTAAACAAAGTTTAAAACCTTTAAGAGAGGACAATGACCCTTCTTGGGACCCCTCTTAGTTTTCTTTATTCAAACAAATATTAATATTGTAATGGGCCCATACATGTCCACATGCTACAAAAAAAGGATAGTGTCTGGAATTTTGCTTTCTTAGATCAAAACACTAGGGAAGTTTAAAGGTTTGTAACGGGCCCATACATGCCCACATGTTCAATCTAGGATAGTTTCAATCTTTTTCTAGATTACATCACAATAGGGAGTTAAAGGATAGTAACGGACCCACATGTCCACATGCTAGCTTCATAGGGATTTTGAATTACGCAAGGTTGTACCAAAGGCACTTAGTTAATTAGGTAATCAAACTCTTGTAAGGACCAAGCGAAGTCCACATGCAGCAAGGTGACATCTAATTCACTAAAAAATTGGCACACTTTCACTCACACACAAAAGTCACTTATCACTCACATAGATTCTTCTTGAAACGTGGAGGTCAAAGTAAGTTTCCTCCAAAGGGATTCCGAAAAAACCCCATCTTTTCTTGACAAGACTATCCACTCCCATTTTTTAATCAACGAGGTTAGTTTGCACCCCCAACCTCCCAAAACAACTACATCTAAAATCTTTCTAAACACTCACTAAGTTTTCCTCCACAGGAGGTGCCAAAAGAATTTTTTTTAGTCTAGGTAGGATTTCGGGGATAGGCATCCAAATAACTCCCCGCTATTTGGTTCTCACATTGTCAAAACATAAAGGTTGTCAAATAGGGAACTTAAAATCCTCCAAGTCAAGTGTTCCAATCACCATAAGGCAGGGAGATACCCGTGAAGGGTTGAAGGCCGAGGTCCAGTCATTCTATGCATCCCCCCTTGAGGCACCCACCTCTTGGACAGGATCCAACCCGTGACCCATTTCTTAGGCCGAAAATCTAAATGTCGCACTTTGACCGAGGTACCTAGTGACCAAACTTAGGACATCTACCCAGGTGGCAATTGTGGGCTACAACTACACCTTGATTGGATTTTGTGTGGCTATTGGGAAATATCACCAACTCTTTCGGGATATGCCCCCTTTACCCCTCATTATAACCAATTATTTCATCCATCACTAGTTTCTCTTCCAGTGACTTCAGACCCCACTGTTGAGTGCTATTGGAAGGTCCAGTGCTATTTGAGAGGAAGGACATTACGTCTTCTAGGACACGAGCATTTGCTTTCTTTTGATTCCCCCACGCGGACAAAAACCACTTACCCATATGTATGCTTCTTTCTCATTTTATGTATGATGCACATCTGATTACAGTTTGATTTGGGTATATATATTGTGTAAACATTCAAACGCAAAAGACTCTTATTTCTATATTTCTCTCACCAATTTTTGCACATATTCACAAAGTTAAGTCTAACATCATAGGGGAACCACAGAACCCCCATCGTTCACGATGCTTCCTCAACCTCCCTCCTATCTTAGGGGGAGTATTTGGTCGTGCCCTCTCATCAGCACCTCCTTCACATACTCCTCTGAGTGCTACTATCTTAGGATCGACATTGCTTGGTTCTACATTACTTGGGTCTACTTCCCAAGGTCATCCGTTCACTCGCTCTCCTTTACATGGAAGTGGGGGACCCACTTCCTCTCAAGGAGGGAGCACCAACCCACCTAGTCTCCATCAAGGGTCAGGTTCACAACACACTATGGCCGGAGCTAACCCCCCCCCCTTCCACTACAGATGCCATACTTGGCCTCTCTCAACATACCGGATCTCACCAAACTCACCAATGATCCTATATTGCATGACCCCACATGGCCTGCAATGCCCACCAAACTACCTTCAGACGTACCAAAGTTTGAAGGAAAGGCAAGCAATAATCCTGCCAACCATGTCATGACCTTTCATCTTTGGTGCTCTTCCAATAACATTATGGATGACTCCATTATACTGCGATTATTTCAGCGCACACTCACTGGCCCATCGGCTAAATGGTATGTAGAAGAAAAATCAGGGTCCCATGCGACCTTTGAGTCATTGGCCAAAGCATTTTTGACCTTCTTCCAATTACCCATCCGCCAAGACAATGGTCTAGAACTATTGTCTAACTTCAAACAAACCTCAGCCACACACATCACTGACCACATTCATGAGTGGCATAGGCGAAGTAGTTTGTGAAAAGCAAAAACCTCCAAGCAACAGTGTCTCAACTGGTTTCTTAGATCACTTGTCTCTCTCCTTGGAAAGGATGCAGCTTCCACCTTCCCTTAATCAGAATAAGAAGCCATCAGTAAGGCCCAACAATATGACCTCATCTATGCACAGTCAGGGTACTTATACACAGTACTTCCTGATCTTCCAAAACCTGTGCCATTTGGCCAAGACAAACCTGGTATGTCTCACTCAGCAGACGGACTAATAGGTGCCACCACACACCATGGTCCACAACCCCAACCACCACCGATGTATGGAACACCTCAATACCCGCTAGCATATGGGGGCACTCCTTATTACCCCCCACCTCCTTATCAACAACC
>ML787710.1:115135-169843 GCA_009831015.1 Picea engelmannii | reverse complement strand
CTAGTGAAAGCACTACGCCTTCCTATGTACCTTATGGATCGGTACCACCACAAAATCCATACTTCCCGTTTCCTGGTCCTCCACAACCCATGGCTCCCCCACATCCACATGCGGGGGTAAATTTTGTTCAACCTTCTGCTGCTTAACAATACCAAAATTTTGAACAGTTGAATACAGCCAACCCAAATCATCCATCGAACAATGCCAAAAATAAAGGACGGAACAGGAATAACAATAACCCAGGTCAATACAGGAATTAACCCCCACAACACCAACCAACTGGGGGAAACCAGAACCAAGGGAACCAAAACCCCCAAGGGGGAAATAATAACAAATGCCAAGGGAAAAATAATGTTAAAACCATATTCCCTTGTGCCCTTTGTGGTGAGTTCAGTCATTACACTCACCATTTCCCCCAGATCACTGACTTCAAATGATTGAAAGACTCGGGTAGTCTTCCCCATTCTCTTGCAAAACCTACCCCTCAGCAGGCACCACAACAATACGCGCAACAACCCCCTCCCATCGTGCTACAAAATCCCATTCCACATCAAGGTGTGATAAATACCCAACAAGACACACAGCATCCCCCATCTCAAGTAGGACAATACCACAACCCCAACAATCTAGCAGAGCATACAATTCTCCTCACCAGTGAGGAAGAAATCCTTTTGCAAACGCGTAATCATCAGTATCATACACCCGCTAAGTCTACTCCCATCTCTCCAGAGACAAACCCTACACCAACGAGACCCCCATTGGTGATCCCTCACCCTTTCTCCGAACCACCACTACGCATCCCTTGCATCCCCTTGCACAGGAATGTCCACAACCCACAGGCTAGGGTAGCTCATAACTACAGTTTGGTAGACGACTTAGCGCAATCCCCGACTGCCATGTCAGTCTTGGAAGTCCTCCAGACTTGTCCTACGCAGCGCAAATCACTACTTTCCTCCTTGGGGGTAGTCGGCCCTGCTGATACTCGACTCATCACCTTTGATATTGACAGCGGCAAACCTCGTCTTCCTGCCTTGATCGCTTTTCAAATACTAGTAAAAATTCAGAACATCACAGTTCATCGATGTATCATCGATGAAGGTGCATCTACATGCATTATGTCCAAAACAGTATGGCAGAAACTTGGTTCCACAGAGCTCATACCCTTTGCCATCACATTGCGAGCTTATGACGGACGACCATCCTCTCCTGAAGGGCTCTTTCAAAATGTCCCCGTTGAACTCGGGGGCAAGACTATTCTCATTGATATCGAAGTTATTGACGCCCCGCTTGATTATAATATCCTGTTCGGTCATAACTACATGTACGCTATGAAGGCAGTGGCATCTTCCATCTTTCGGACAATGATGTTCCCCCACAATGGGAAGATCATGACCATCGACCAAGTCTCACATTATGAGCCTAACCCATCTGCCAACCTTGATAACATTCTTCCCCTCATCCACACCAACTAAGATGCATATCCACTCGTCGAGATGGGTCCTGGGATTTTTAAAGATCCATCCTTGTTAGGGACGTACCATGGAGCACCACCACTCCTTCATCCTACTAATCAAGTATGCATAATCTCATCTAACGGAACTCACATAGAGGATGCCCGTCCTCCTCAGGAGGCTTCAGTCATTCCTGACGTCCCAATAGTCGCAGAAGCACTCCCGTCGGAGCCTCCTGCGCACTCGTCGACCCCAACAGTCCACGAAACCACATCCCCTCAAGGGCATAGTCCCGTTTGGGAGATAGTTCCCCAACCCCTCACTCAAATTCCCTTCTTTTACCCTCCACCTGGTATAGAAGCTTTTCAAGTAGCCGCAACGCTCACACTACCCAATATGGTGTTAGCAATTCCAGTGTGGTATTTACACCCACCTGAGATGGTCCCTCGACCATCCCTTCCCCCATAGGAAGGCCTCCCCATGACGATTCCCGTCCTTACCCCCACTACCCCCCCACTCACTACCCTCCTGACTACAGCTGGGGGCAAGAGAAAGAAGAAGGAGCCCACCGCTCCACTTCCTCCACGCATCCCACCACCTTGCACACTATGTCAGAAAGAGGGTCACCAAACCAACAATTGTCCATCACTACATGAGTTACGGAATTTGATCCCCCTCAATCAAACTCCCACAACACCCGTCACTACTGCTAGTCCCACCACTACCACCTACCCTTCTAGTAGTAAAGGGTTGAGGACCAAATGCACTTGTGCTATATGTTCAGAGTATGGCCATTACACCCATTATTGCCCAGCACTGCCACGTTTTCGGTAGACATTAGTGACTGTAAGCCAGAACTTCTAGAACAACCCCAATCCTGCTAAGTCCTCGTCAACAAAAATCATTGACATCCTCTATGTCACTACTTCAGTCAATGAATGTATGAGATGCCCTTGCTCTCTTTGCGATTCATTAGCTCATTTTACATACCAGTGTCCTATGATCCTTGAATATAGGCAATGTCAATTGGTACTGCTTCACCAACCCACAGAGGCGACAATTGACATTACCTCGTCACTAGAGGATCTTCATGTCATTTCTCTCGAGCCCGAGGCACTCCCAACGCCTCCATGGTTCTTCAATGACGTCTCTGAGGACTTACCCTGTAACCCCCCCCAACTCTCCTTCTCATCCCCCTACGAACACTCTCCACCCAATCACCATGGGTACCCCTCAGTACTTCAATATATGGTTTATGTCGAGTGAACCCTCACCATCTCCTAGCATTGCTCCCTTTGCTTCTCCATCAGGGGCCAACCACCCTGTCACCGAGATCACTCCTCACGACCCCTTGTATTCCCGGCGTTTCCAATGCGACGAGGAAATACTTGAAGAGATAAATAGCCCACACTCGCCCTGGGATGCGCTTCATCACCTCACACTCTTCTCTCCATAGGACGCCCTCATGCCTCCTAACCAAAACCCCATTTACACGGTTGAAACCAAAGATTTTATCCCGGAAGGGCCTATCGACTGGTTCAACAATCCCATTCCTGCCCCTGATGCTTTTGAAGAAGGTAATATGGCCAACATTTCCCCCACCATCAAAATCGACATTTCCATTAAACATGGCATCGTCGAAGAAATCATCATTGGACCTGCTTGCACTCCTCAAGAAATCGACACAATAAAGCCCTTTTCCAGGAATATAGGGATATTTTCACCTGGTCATACATGGAAATGCCTGGCCTCGATCCCTCTATTGTCGAACATCACATCAATACATGGCCCAACATCACACCAGTTCGCCAGAAACAATGACCGCTACACCCCTCCAAAGCCGCGGCTATCAAAGCCGGAATTGACAAATTACGAGCTGTCGGGTTTATTTACCCCATCGCTTATACGTCATGGGTTTCCAACCCTGTACCCGTCGACAAAAAATAGGGCACTATCTGCGTTTTCACCGACTTTCGCGATCTCAATAACGCATGTCCCAAAGACAACTTTCTAATGCCTTTCATCGATCAAATTATCGACGACTGCACCGGTCACAAAGCTCTCTCCTTTATGGACGGATTCTCTGGCTATAACCAAATACAAATTCAGCCATCTGATCAGTATAAATCCGCATTCACTACCCCATGGGGTACCTTTGGATATTGTGTCATGCCTTTCGTCTTAAAGAATGCTGACGCAACTTTCCAGTGGGCGATGACATACATCTTCCATGATCTGGCTAAAATCATCCTTGCCTACTTGGATGACCTAATAGCTCGATCCAAGAAATGCACCCAGCATCTCGATGATTTACGAATCATATTTCAATGGTGTTGTCAGTACAACATCTACTTGAATCCTCTCAAGTTTGTTTTCTACGTCACCGCAGGGAACCTCCTCAGTTTTATTGTTTCAAAAATAGGTATTACCATAGACCCCCTTAAAGTCCAAGATATCACCGAAATTCCACCTCCACGAAATTTACGACAACTTCAGAGTCTTCAGGGCAAAGCTAACTTTCTTCAACGCTTTGTCCCAGATTACGCCATACGCACACATGGTTTCCTCCACTTACTACGTCACAACATCCCTTTTCACTGGGATGACTATGCCCAACAGTCATTTGACGATCTTAAAGCAGCACTTTCAAATGTACCTTTAATTAGTGCACCTGACTATAATCGTGACTACATCCTCTACGTATCAACATCAGTTGTATCACTAGTCGGCGTTCTCGTCTAGCTCGGAGATGACAATCGTGAACATGTTATTTATTACGTCAGTAAGAACCTCTCAGGACCACCCTTGAAGTATAAACACGAAGAGAAACTTGCTCTTGTAGTTGTCCTCACAGTCCATAAACTGCGCCATTACATTCTTCTTCGCACCACAAAGGTTGTCGCAGATTCCAACCCTATGCAGTACTTGCTTAGCCGTCGGCAAGTTAACGACAAATTCGCTCGATGGATCGTTATCCTCCAGGAGTACGACCTCAAGTTCTCAACACCTAAGAGTAAGAAGGCCCTCGTTCTCGTCGAACTTGTCACAACCCTCGCCTATGACACCACCAGTACCCCCATCAACAACGACTTTCCCAACGAACATCTCTTTTACATCACCTCGGATGATCCTTCGTACAGAGACCTCCTCGTCTACCTCCAAACTCAAAATTTCGGTAACCACCTTTCACGAGATGATCATCGACGTATTCGTCATCAGGCCCCCCGCTACCTCCTCATCGAAGACATCCTATACCGGCGGGGCGTCGACACCATTCTTCATCGATGTCTGACTATTGACGAAGCCGACAGAGTCTTAAACAACTGCCACAGTGGTGCATGTGGGGGCCATATTTTGGGTATATCCACTGCTCAAAAGATTATCCGAGCCGGTTACTTTTGGCCTACCTTGTTTCATGATTGCATTCATGCCGTGAAATGAGGTGAGCAATGTCAATTCTATGCCAACAAAGCCCGAGCCCCCCCCACCCTTCTCCACCCTGTCATTATTGCTGACCCTTTTTGTAAATCGGGCATCAACTTTATGACTTGTAATCCCCCCTCCAGCAATGGTCACAAATACATTGTTGTCGCCATTGATTACTTCACCAAATGGGCCGAAGCTATGCCCACTTTCAACAACACCGCTGACACTGCAGCGCGTTTTTTCTTTAATCACGTCATATCCGGTTTTGGCGTACCCCTCCAACTCATTTCCGACCATGAGAAACACTTCGAGAATGAGATCTTCATCGAACTCTCATCTAGGTTAGGCTTCTCTCACGAGTTTGCCTCACCATATTACCCTCAGTCAAATGGATAGGTCGAGGCAGTTAACAAAGTCCTCAAGACCATGTTACAACGCACGGTTAATAAAAATAAAACCAATTGGCATCATATGTTATTTTCCGCGTTATGGGCTTATTGAACAGCGGTGAAAACCGCTACTGGTTTCACACCATTCCATTTAGTCCATGGGGTAGAGGCAACTCTTCCCATCAAGTGCGAAATTCCCACCTTACGCACCGTAATTGAGCTATTACCTGACACTACTCCAATGGAGCAGCGCTTGCTGAACTTGGAGTCTTTGGATAAAGATCGTCAATCTTCCTTACAGAACAACGAGGCAGCTAAAAAATGATCCATGTCAACCTTTGATCGCCATGTCAACCTTCGGTCATTTTGTGAAGGCGACCTCGTCCTGGCTTATGATATCGCTCATGATACCTTTGGCCATGGAAAATTCGAATCACTTTGGCATGGCCCTTACATTATCTAATGTTGCCTCACTAAAGGCGCATATATCCTGGCCTCTCCCTCAAAGAACCCATTAACGGGTTGTATCTCAAGAAATTTTATGCTTAAAAGTAGTCATTCTACTTTAGGTTATTTATTTTTTTAGTATTTTTAATCTTTTTTCCTCCTACCCTCTCGTTTAAAATATCCTTTGTGCTATTGAAAGATTCTTCCTCCACCAGCCTACCACATTGGTTACGCCAATGACGCCAGCCGTTGGACACAAAATATCGCTTTGGCTGCTTGGGCTCTCTACACCCCTTCACATGAAATGCTACATTCAAGCGGCATATGTTTGGGGCCAACCACCAACAACCAAGTTGAATACACTGCGGTCATCGGCCTCTTGGCCGATGCCCAACATCATCATATTCGTTACCTTAGCATCTTCCTCGACTCTCAACTAATCGTTCTCCAGCTCAACAATGTATACCGTGTACACAATCTGTGCCTCTTTCACAAATACCTGTAGGTTAGATTGTTATCTCGACATTTTGATTCCATTACATTTACACATATTCCAAGACAATTGAATCAATTAACAGATCACATAGCTAACATGGTGTTAGATTGGCATATATCACATCAAGCTACACACACATAAACATCTCACAAATCCTGTCACAACATATATATAGAATAGACATCATCAAACTCAACAACAAAAAAACACATGTAGACACCAGATGAATCTCAAAATATGTATACTCATGTATATATAAAATCCCATCAGGCCATCTGAATGTTTACATACAAAAATACATGTATCCACAGGCCAATGCAGCACCTCGGTACAAAAAATGGGCTCACCAGCCTATATACGACAGAAACAAAAATATACATCATGCACCACTCATGGTGCCTCTATCGCCCCACCACCTTCCCCTCCCTCAGGCGGTGGCAGCCCACCACCACCTGCCCCAGGCAGTGGTGGTCCACCCACAGGACCCTCCTCCCCCAGCGGTAGGCGTCCACTCGTCATAGCAGCTAGCACTGCTGCTCACCGCACTATGGACCGCCATGGTGGCGGTACCCCCACACACTTCTCCATGAAACTCTCATCCTGGATGCGCATCCACATGCCCTCAGGCACATCCTGTAAAACTGTCTCTAGACAACGGCGTATGTCATCAAAATCTACTATGGCCACCGCCGGAGGAGCGTGTGATGGTCCCGCACCAGGGTCATCAAACCGGCACCTCCTCGCTGCCCTCTCTGGCTCAACTGGTTTCCCCGCGACATCCTCCCACTGACGTCTCTCTCCATGCAGTAGTCTCTCTGGCTCTCGACGAGCTAGTGCTCTCTTCATCTCCACCTCCCGCCCACGAGGTGCCACATCTGCACATGCAAAAAAAAAACAACAAAATAGAGTATCAGCATCTATATCATATACATATGGACTGATTTATCAAAAAACAACATAAACCACAAACATGTACACCAAATACTAAACATACCTTGATGATCGAACACCTCCCCTGGAGGTAGCACCATGTCCGGGTCACCCCGGAAGTCCACCCCAGCATAGGGGTACCTCAGTATCACCTGCGGCATCTGCCGCCATATCCCTACCGCCTCTGCTGAAAAGAATTGGCCACCTTCACCACCACCATGACGAAGAAAAACTGTCGACCATCGCCTCAACTGTGGCTCTCGTGCCCCCGGCATCTCCAGTAGAACCCTCGGGCGCAACATTGGCACCCTCTCTAAAAACCAGGCCACTAGGATAGACCCGAAATCAAACTCTCCTCCACCAGTGGACCAACAGTGATCCAACTGTGCCACCATCTTAGCATGAAGCGTCAGCCCCCAAGCGAACCGCTCACCGGCCAACACTCTCTCCAGCACCAATAGCTGGCCACCACTAATCCGTTGGGTCACAAGTGACCCATATATCTGAACAATCATCGCCACTATACAGCGATGTGCCAGGGAGTCTATCGCACCAATTCTCACCATAGTCCCAGACATAAAGTCCCGAGCTGAGCAGTATCTCTGGCCAATATCGACCAGTAAAATGGTCCTGGGAAACACCGGCTCCGCTGATAGGGGCGTTCCCCGAAAGGGGAGCCCAGTCAAGAAATAAATATCCTCCACTGCTGTGAAGGGGATCTTATCTCCTCGCACAAGGAAGCAGTACAGCTCTGGACTCCACATCTGGATCAGGAACTGCAACAGATACTCTTTTGCCCGTATCAACGGACACTCAAAGAACTTTAGCAACCCATAGGTTTCCAAAGTCGCACGCACACCGCGCCCCTCAATGGCCACGGCGTCTCGCAACTGGGCCCAGTCTCTCTCTCGCCACCGCACTGGCATCGTCACCACTTTCCATCTGCAGACAACACAGAGCCCTATATCAGCTCATGCAACCATCAACAGTATTAAAAAGACTCATTTTTTACCCTTCAACCTTGCCTCCTAGGCGCGGTTTTTGTTACCCACAGGCGTGCACACATGCACACCTGTTCGTTACACAGGCGCGCATATATGCGCGCATGTTCACTACACAGGTGCGCATATGTGCGCACCTGTGCAGTAGACAGGTTTGCATCAGTGCGCACCTGTTTGCTTCACAGGCACGCCCCTCCGCGCACCTGTTCAACATACAGACGCACATAGGTGCGCACTTGTCAAACCCACAGGCGCGTACTAGTGCGCACCTGTTCAACTCATAGGCGCACCCTTCGGGCGCGCCTTAAATTCTACCTACCGCGCACCCATGCACGTGTATTCAGTGGATAGGAGCGCACGTATGCGCGCCTATCACCCGATCACCCGTGCATGTGTGGCCCAGACCCCCTAAATACCTCTGTACGGCCCTCCGTACAGCCCCTGCCTAAAAATTGAAAACCTATTGCTATGCAGGATGATCAGACCACTAACCTGATGCTCGCAGATCCTCAATCGGATGCCTCGTCCTCTCTGAATCTCCAAATCTCCTCTGAAAACTGCTCATCCAGTCACTATTGCAGCAGGTACAAATGAGGTAGCAATGTGGGCCCTACAGCTATATATAGGCCTTTTGCCAAAACTTCCACTCACCATTCCGGGAGCCCAAGGTGTCCATTTTTCAAACCATCTTCAGCCACAGGATCAACATCCTGTCACCTACATCACAACAGTCCCTGGGTCGCTTTTCATCCTGAGCCCCTGGGGCGCCTTTTTTCCATATCATGATTAGGTACACATGCGCATAGTCGCATTTATCAAATACATGCTCATATCTTTGATTCTCTTCAGATATTGTTCACTTTGGGTATTTGGGTTTTTATGTGTGCAGGTACTTGCTCATTATCCATCGGCATCACCCCTTTAGGTATATACTCAGCACTGGCATGTAGTCTTTCCCATTATATCACACTTTCATTTCCAGTCACACCATCTGATGTTTACCTCTAGGATCCCCATTCCTAGCTCTATAGTACCCACACCTCTATTTTGCATCTTCGGTATTGTTATCCGATAGCATTCTTACCCACATGAGTTGTCCCATTCATAGCACATTTTGGCACTTTTGACACTCATGATGTTCTTCATTACCCTTTAGGGATGGGAGTCCTGATAGTCTTTCATCATGTCGCGAATCAACCACATACTCCTTCTCCTCATTTTGCTAGCTTTCCAACACGGACTCCCAGATTATCTCTTTACGGTTCTATTTTTTTTTTAACCTGCACCTCCGCAGTATCATGAACCCTCCATTTCATCCACAATCAGTTTTCTCATCTGTGAACCTACCTTCATTTCACCTACCTCATACAAAAACTCACCAATGGGGCCCCCACCCTTCATCAGTCTTCCAAAGCACATTATGCCCTACATGGGCCACCCATATCACACTGGGGCACCCGTTTCTGTATTTGTACATTTCTCCCCACTTATTCGTTATTTATTGTACAAACGCCTTTATTTCCAGTCATTCCATTCTCTTTTTGTCGTCATCGTTGGCGACTCGCTTCCTTTTGGCCACACGCAACCCATGTCATCCTTGGTTGGAGCATTACTTACCATCTACCCTTGTCGTCATCGTCCATCTCTTCAAAGTACCCCACAGGTCACTTCCCCCTACCCTCTGAATTTGTTCAGTTTGTCCCGCCTTTGGCACAACTTATCACCGGTCTCATCGTCCCCTTGACACTCGACCTTGTTATACGGTTGCGGCCACTCTTTATCTCATACATCCTCCAACCAAGGGCAGTCTTGAGTCTTCCCACTTCTTGACTTCATCCATGTACCTCTGCCAATTCCTCACCTCAGTAGATTCCACGAAGCCCTTTGCTTCTAGGAGTCATGTTCCCCTTTTGTCGACCTCAACACAATTTTTCCGGAAGGGCGACAATATCTTGATTCTCATTCTCCATTCAATGAGAGATCTCGGACGACACAGGGTGAAACACCATTGCTCCCTGCTGTCATTGGCCCCCATAACATTCGACGCCAACACTTTCTCATGTTATGGTGGGTCTTACTTTGCGACTATTGCAGTTATTTCTATCATTTTCTGAAGACCTCTGAACTTGGTAGGGCCATCAATGCCCGCCTCATCACTGATACTTATTACTACGATCAGTGCCTATTATTCAGAGTATGTTCCTTTGCAGAATTGTCTTCTGCCTTTTTTTCATCACCGCCCCCGAGGGCGCTGCAGTTGTCTACACCAACACTTCAGTCACCTTTTTTCAGAGTTACATGACACAAGCATGGGGCATTCCCGCCTCGTTTGTACACAATTTTCTATTTTGCGCACCTCATAGAAGTTCAGGTCCTACCAATTCCCTTTTTCTCCAACGGATCACTCTGAACAATCCCACTATTGATCTATCTTACAACAACATTCTCAGTAGAAGAAACATTGATGGATTTTGGCTATACATGTGCTCCTAACCTCATCCATCAGGGGGCATCTGTTATCACTGAAATTTCATCCGCACATGGAGACAAGAACTCAGCATCGTCAAACAGTAATGAAGTCATTCATGGCCTTGGATTAATTTCACAGCATTCAAAAAAGGTCAAAAACTATACAAAGTAGTGAAAAATTGAAAAGCGCTTTACAAAAGTTAGGCGCGCGCGCACATGCGCCGAATAGAAACGTAGCAAGCGTGCATACACGCACGATGCGCGGTTGTTAGTGCAAAAAGACATGCACCTGCTAAACGATGCATTTATGAATGTGGTTGGCCTCCCAACCACTTATGGTTCAGCTCCCAAGCTGATTTGACCTCCAAATTCGGGCTGGATCCGAATGGTGGGTTGGTCAAAGACCTAATAATGCCCTAAATGGCCTCTTTTCACACTACAAAGAAGTTACACAATAACCCAATGCAATGCTATAAAAATCCATGAATGCACCTCATTTTCTCAAGGAATTCTAAGTAATGTTATGCTGCCTATATTGTTTTAAGGACTCCATCCTTGACAAGAGCACATTGGCACCATTTCATTGAGCAATCCACCTCTCCATTGAGTGGATTTGCAAAGAGTTCTTTCACCACCATTTTCATTTTCTTTGTTGTAAGGAGAGCAAGCTTGTGAGGGTCCAAGAGCCTTCCCTCGGAGGAAGAAGGGACTCACAGTCCCCTTTCTTCTTGGTTCTTTGATTTCATCAATAGATCAACCTAAAAACATTGGTGACATGGGTCTTTTTGTGTTTGTTATATCTATGTCCCTATGCTTATGATTTTAGTTTGTATTAGTTTAATTCTTGCTTATAGTTTTTTTTTCTTTCTCTAACTCTTTCCTCTACAGCTGTCCTGCTCAGCAAGACCCAACTGGGCATGCAAGCACCTCTTATTTTCTCACCAAGGTGACGAAAAAGGTACAACAACGCCCACAAATGTCTGGCTTCTATGCTATTTTATTTATATTTCTTAAAATTATGGCTTTGCGCGCACTACATATCCAATCATAAAATCACGGGCAAGGCTCAACAACCTCTCTGAGGTGGACTAGATGACACCGGGATCCTCAGCCTATGATCTAACCCTCAAACCTAGGCTACTTGACTCTTCTACAACTCAACAACTTACAAAATATATTAGAACTGCAATAGTCATATTTGACTAGTATATAAACTAAACAACACTAAGAAGCACCACTTGGAACCTCAAACTAGACCTCTTAGGTTCTTATTTATACTAATTTACAATATTCTTAGCTGTTACACTATCTTACCAAAACCCTAACGTTAACATGGTTAAGTTTTCCTACTTGCACGCCTTGCATGATTTCTTCCTTTACATGTGGATTTTCCTTTCACATGTTTCTTTTCCTGCCAGTTGTTCTTCTCCAAAATTGGGCCTTACCTTCCAAATATAGACATTTCCTCAAAATAGGCCTACGCCCAACATGCATCATTATGGAACTTGCTTTCCATTACTCATTTATCACTCCTATGTGATTATTGGGTTGTTCCTATCCCTATTGAGTCATCCAAGTAAGGGAAATCCTATTGAGTTTATGCTTGAAGGACCATTGGAGGAACCTGGGTGGTTGGCTTCGAGGTAGTGATGGTGGCTGGATTCAAGTTGTAACCACTCATTTCCATTATTTCTAATAAAAGAGTTTTCTTTCAGTTCATACTTGTGTGATATTGTTTAATTTACTTATGTATGTCAATTTGATTCACATATTTGAATTTATCTATATATTACATGTATAATTACATCCTTTAACTACCTTGTTGAAACATTTTCTTGATCTCCTTTTGTAGATTAGTTCATGAAGATATTAGGAGCGGATTGAGGGTCAAGAACGAGGAACAACATCAACCAATAGGATAGAATGTGACATTATTTCTCCTATATCCTTAGGTAGTTATTTCATTGCAAGTTATGCATGCGAGGGTAGGTTCTCTCTTTGGTATATGATCAAGCTCTATTGTGATATGACCCAAATTCATAGGGGAAAAATACCATAACAACAGGATCTTATGTGTATATTCTATTGTAAACAATGAAGGATATTATGAATAAATAATATTAGAGGTACGACTCTAAAAATGTTTCTGGTTTTCCAAGTTTGGATTTCCAAGGTAAAAATATTTGTGTAATGTGGGTGTGTGCCATTGTATATTTTTGTTTCTGTTAAGAATCTATTTATAGTAATTAATTTTACAATACTAAAATTTGCAAAAATTATGGAAGAAGTGAGAATCTAGCTGAAGGAAATGGAAGAAAATTTTTGAGAATTTGGAAGTTGAAATTGTTTTCATAAGAAAGGAATTGGAGAAGTCAACTTCTAAGTTGAATAGAAGCCTGAAGTTTGAAAATAGAAATGAAAATTAGATGATATCATCAAATGATAAATATCACCACTTATTAAAAATAGTCTTGGATATTAGAAGAGTCATATGAACACCAAAGAAGATTCAAAATATATAGAGCCATCAAAGAAATTAAATGAAGGAAAATATAAAATCTATGATGATATACTAAAAATCTCAATCAATGACAAAGACAATAAGAAGAGAGAAGATGATGTTCCACAAAAAATTGGAATTCCTCCCAAAGACAACAAAGACAGATTTAGAAGATATTTCCCACGAATATGGCGTTGCACAACTTGGTACCAAAACTCTTTCCTTGGTTATTATTTTTCTTGCAATCACTTTGGTCATAAAGAAATAGATTGTAGAGCATATACAATAAATGATTATGTATGGAAAAAAAACATAAGTACTTATCATGGGTTCTCAAATAGAAACTATAATTCATTAATCGATTATTTGATTATAATGTTGTATGTTATAATTGCAACAACTATGGGAACATAGCATGTTTTTGTAGAAGTGGCCTAGTGGAAACTTCTAGACAAAACATGGAATAAGATACCCTTGGAAAACAAAATAAATATCTGAGAGGAGTTTGGAAAATAAAGTAGGAGTAAGTAAAGAAGAAGAAGGATGAATTCTAGCTTTTGAAAACTATCCTTCATGCTCAAAACAAAGAAAAAGAATGGCACATTGACAGTGGATGCTCAAGCCACGTGACAGGGGTCAAGAACAAGGTTTTCACTTTGAAGGAAGTAAATGAAGGCAGTGTAACATTTGGAGATAATTCTATCACAAGGATAGCTGAAAAAGGTACTCTTATACTTGATAATGGAAATACTAAAATAGAGAATGTCTTGTATGGTGAATGTTTGGAACATAATATTCTTAGTGTTAGTAAAATGTGTGATCAAGGACACACTCTCACACTTGATTCTCAAGGTTGTGAGATAAGGAAGAAAACGTTGATAATATTAGTGTAAAATCCACATATAAACTCAAATAATGTATATATCCTCATTGAGATCAAGGGATAAAACTACTATATGGGACAGATATATGAGAGTAGGTTATGGAATAGAAGAATGGGCCATACAAACTTTGATAATATAGTAAAACTCAACACCAAACAAGCAGTGAGAGATATGCCAAATATTGATAAACCTTCAATCACTCTTTGCAAGAAATGTCATCATGGGAAGCAGACAAGAGCAAGCTTCAAATAAAAGCAGCATTGAAGCATGGGACAACAAGAACACAAAGTATACAAGGTCAAAATTATTTCATGTTGCTCATTAATGATTAATCTAGAATGACATGTGTTACATTTATTCAAGAAACATTTAAAGCATTTGAGAAGTTCAAATAATTCAAATCCTTTGTTCAAAATGAAACTAATTTTAAAATCAAATGCTTGAGATCAGACAAAGGAGGTTTGTTTATCTCAAATGAATTTGAAGAATTTTGTGAGCTTCATGGAATAAAGAGACATTTTTTAGCTGAAATAACTCCACAACAGAATGAAGTGGTAGAAAGGAAGAATCAAACCATACAAGAGATGGCTAGAACAATGTTGAATGAAGCTAATCTATCAGACAGGTTTGGGGAGAAGTAGTCAATATAAAAGTCTACATTCTTAATAGAGGGAAAATCAGATTCAGCAACAACAAAACACCTTATGAATTATGGAATGGTAGACCAACAACAATTAAATACTTCAATTTTTTTGGAAGAAAGTTCTACATAAAGAGAGTTGAAGAGTACTTGGGAAAATTTGACTCTAGAAATGATGAAGGTATCTTTCTAGCTTATTCATCAATAAACAAGGATTATCGATGTTACAATAAATCATTGGGAAATATTGTAGAGAGTGGCAATGTGAAAGTGGATGAAGTAGGGAATTAGAAGGTGAAATCACATGTTCAAATAGAGGATCCAAGGTACACATAAGAAGTATAAGAAGGATAATAAAATGAAGAAGAAGAATCATAACATCAATATACAAAGACACCATCTAGATTTGTCTGAAAGAATCATTTGAAAAATTTAATTCTTGGTGATAAATATATGGGAGTTCAAACTAGAAGAAGACTAGAAAGTGCACTAGAACATGCAAACTTATCTTTTCTATCTAAAATAGATTCTAAGAACTTTATAGAATCTAGTGAATACGTGCATTGGATTGATTCCATGGAAGAAGAGATGATTCAAATTGTGAAGAATGAGACATGAGAACTTGTTCCAAGAATAAAAGATAAAAATCTAATTGGCACCAAGTGGGTGTTGGCATGTTTTTCAGACAGAGGAAGAGTATGCGTGTTTGTCATTGATGGCAAAGATCAAGACCAGCAGTGCAATGATGACTGCATGGCAAGATCATAAGCAAAAACTCCAGGAATCAAGGAAGCAACTCACGACAAGAATGATGAAATTGCGAAATGCGAAACTGCGACATTTCGGGGTTTCAGATACTGGGAGTTGGAGGTGTCAAGGACACTCACAACAAGAATGTTGAAATGGTGAAATGGGAAACACTGAAATACATTGATCTAACTACATTTGGAAGTTTCAGATAACAGGAGTTGGAGGTGTCAAGGACACTCACGACAAGAATGTCGAAATAGCGAAATGCAAAACGCCAAAATACATTGATCTAACTCCATTTCGTAGTTTTGGATACCGGGAGTTGGAGGTTTCAAGGACACTCACGACAAGAATGTCGAAACGGAGAAATGAAAAACGATGAAATACATTGATCTGACTCCATTTTGGAGTTTCGGATACCGGAAGTTGGAGGTGTCAAGAACACTCACGACAAGAATGTCAAAATCGTGAAATGCGAAACCACGACTTAATCTGAGTCGTCGATCAAAGGGAGATCGTGGACTGTTGATCTGACTCCATTTTGGAGTTTCGGATACTGGGAGATTGGAAGTGTCGAGATAATTCTCCACAGGAATGTTGAAATGTAGGAATGTCGAAATGTGAAATCACGAAAGTACTTTATGGATAAACGCTTGGTCACAACTATGGGGATGTGAAGGAAGGAGCTTGCAAGTTTCAAGGCTCCATTTTGTGATCGGGATTTGGAAGAGTCAGAGTGACTCGCAACAAATTCATGAAACGCGAAATGCAGTTTCAAATAAGGCTGTGGTCATAGCCAGTGGTCACATCTGCGGAAGATGGAGGAAGGAGCTAGTGCAACCAAGATCCATTTCAGAGATTGTGACTTGGAGAGTCATGATGCCTCTTCCCCAGATCCATGAAACATGAGTAACAAAAGCACCTTCTGAATAGGCATCTCGTCACCGCCTGAGGCCACATGTGAAAGGAAAGGTGAAAGGTGCCAAAGGCACAAGGCTCAATAGGTTCACAATGTAACTGCTAGAAATGATTGATGGTTTCTGCCAGAGGACTCGAAGAGACTCTAGGGTGATCACCAGAGAAGATGAAGAGTCTCGATGCATCTTCTAGTGGAATGAAGACTGTTCATAGAGGCCATTGATAGATGTAATACCATTGGAGGATGGAACTGCAACAGAGGTAATGAGCTTGATTGTGACAGAGAAGATGAAGAGTCTCGACTGCTGGAGAGGCTAAGGAATCTCGTCATAATACCCAGTGATGATGGATGCATGGGTTTAACTGCCAAAGAAGATGAATATTTGCAATGATGATCAGGAAGAGCACTCGACATGTGGAGAGCATGCAAAAGCATTGTGAATAGAGGATGTAGAAGATGCACTGAGAGGATAAAAAATCAAAACAGAGAAGAGATTAGTAGTTGTTGAGAGTGATTCAGGTGTGTAGAAGGAGGCAGAGTGCAACAACTGAAATGCACAGAAGAGGAATGGTGCATAGAAGGGACATGGCGCATAGATCATAAAAGGTATAAGAACATAAATCATAAGTAAAGTGTGCAGGAAGACACTGATGCAGGTAGAGCAGTGCAGTGTAGAAAAACAGTGATGAGACCGGTAAGCCATTGATAAATATTGTATCACTGTGATAAATTTATAGATAGCAAAATTTATATCTCAGGGTGGTAGGGAGGTGCTAGGGAGGACTATTGTCCTCAGAGGTTCAAGTGGGTTCTTGAACACAGGGAGTTTTAGCTTCCATTTGGTTACAGCCAAGAAATCCAAGGTGGTAGGGTGGTGCAAGGGAGAACTGTTGTTCTCTGTTATACAGGTTGGTTCCTGTCTGAATCGAAGTTGGTGCTAGAAAACTTAGGGAGGTGTTTCTTCCTTCTAGTGGGTGCTAGAGAAACCAGGGAGTTGGTGCTTCCTTCTAGTGGGTGCTAGAGAAACCAGGGAGTTGGTGCTTCCTTCTAGTAGGTGTTAGAGAAAACAAAGAGTTGGTGCTCTCAGCAAGTCACATCTTGCAAAAAAGAGGTTGTAGCCTCACAATGAGTTGGAGCTCATATGTATGATAATGTACAGAATGTAAAGATTACTTATCATATCAAGAAGAAGAGGTTTTTACCCTTTATGGGTTTCCTCAAGAAATATTTGTCTCTGTATATTTCATATGTGTGACTGATGTCGAATGTTCTATTTCTTACCTCTTTGCATTATTGTTATTGTCATTGAGTGCTCTGTAAAAAGTTTAAAATAAGCATAATTGTTTAAGCACGGTAACAACTGATTCACCCCCCCCTTGGTCAGTTGTCCAATAATTGGTTTCAAAGAAGGTTCCTTTTATCTAAAGGTAGATCTGTAAGCTTAAACATGACAAGTCATGAAGGGACTTCAACCACTAAGCCTCCTCTATTTGATGGAACAAATTTTTCCTTCTGGAAGGTTAGAATGAGAACATACCTAAGGCCTTAGGTGCTGATGTTTGGGATGTAGTAGAGACTGGATACATAAAGCCTGGTGTGCTAACTTCCAAGGATGATAAGTTAGAATTTATCTTTAATGCTAAGGGAATGAATGCTATCTTGAATGGACTTGCAGAAGCTGAGTTTGTAAAGGTGATGCATCTTCAAACTACCAAAGAAATAAGGGATAAACTTATTAGCAACTATGAAGGAAATGAGAAAGTAAAAGATGCCAAACTTCAAACATTTAGGTTGAAGTTTGAACAACTAAAGATGAATGAAGATGAAATAGTTAGAAAGTATTTTTTAAGAGTTGAAGAACTTGTGAATGCCATGAAGGGTCTTGGTGAGAAGATTGAAGAATCAATTTAGTTCAAAAGATTTTAAGATCTTTGCTTGATAAATTTAATCGAAAAGTCTCTGCAATAGAAGAACTAAATGATCTTAAAACTCTGTCCATTGATCAACTCCTAGGAACTTTAACTGCATATGAAATGAGAATCAGCAAAGATAAATACATTACTAGAGAAGCACCTTTTAAAGCAGACAAGAATACTGATTCAGATTTAGATGATATTGAGGCAAAATTTGTGAGAAGGTTAACGAAAGGATCAGGCAAATACAAAGGTAAGTTGCCCTTCAAATGTTTCAATTGTGGTAAGATAGGTCATTTCTCAAATAAGTGTTCATACAAGAAGAAGGACCAGAACTCTGAAGGTGAAGAGAAGCAAAAATGCAAAAGATTTGATAAAAAGAAAAGTTTATGTGTAAACAGTGATGACTCCTCAGAAGACATCGATAGTGACTCTTCCTGTGAAGATAAGGTAAATGACTTCATGCTTATGGCCAAAGAGGATTATGATAATAAAATCATATCCAGTGATGATAATGATGAAGAAGCTGTGGTTGACTTGGAAAGAGAGATGATCAACACTTTGGAAGAGATTGATAGACTCAGACTTAAGAAGAGAAAGCTGCAGACTATCGCTTAAGAAACTATAAGCCAGATTTGAATCCTGCTGCTGAAAATTTCAAGGTTTGGAAAAAGAAAGAAGATGACCAGTGCAAATTAGTGTTATCAACCCAAAGAAAAAAGAATCCCTGGTATATTGACAGTGGATGTTCCAAACATATGACTGGAGACAAAAGTAAGTTTCTAACTCTAAGTGAAAGCAAATCAGGGAATGTAACTTTTGGAAATGATGCACTAGGAAAAATAAAAGGTAAAGGAATGGTAAGTTTGAGTAATGGCAAAGGAAAAGCTCAAGATGTGTTGTTTGTAGATGGTCTGAAACATAACCTACTAAGTGTCAGTCAAGTTTGTGAAAAAGGATGTGAAGTTGTTTTTACTTCTAAGGACTATAAAATAAAGTCTTTGAGTTCAGGACAACTGGTTGCAAAAGGGATAAGAACAAAAAACAATGTCTATGTGTTAAAAGAAGAAGAATAAGAATGCCACTTAAGCAAATATGATGAAATTTGGTTATGGCATAGGAGACTTGGACACCTAAATTTTGATCATATAATCAAGCTCAGAAACAATGGGGCAGTAAAAGATCTTCCGAAGATATCAAAGCCATATGACTCTGTTTGTAAACCTTGCCAGATAGGAAAACTTACTCGCACTCAGTTCAAATCTAAAAAATTTCCTTCAACAGAAAAACCTCTCCAGTTAGTACATATGGATTTATGTGGACCATCAAGGAAAGAAGGTATAGGAAAAGAAAATTATTTTATGTTGATTATTGATGATTATTCTAGACTAACATGGGTTGCCTTTTTGAAAGAAAAATCTGAAGCATTTGAAAAATTCAAAGTGTTTAAGGCTCTGACTGAGAATCAAACAGGAAAAAGATTAAAGGTAGTAAGGTCTAATAGAGGAGGAGAGTTTAGTTCATGGAACTTCAAAGAGTTCTGTGATAAACATGGGATCAAAAGAGAGTACACAATTCCAAGGACTCCACAACAAAATGGAGTTGTTGAGAGGCAGAATAGATCAGTACAAAAAATGGCAAGATCAATGATGAATGAAAGGAACATACCTCAGACATATAGGGTGGAAGAAATTCATACAACTGTTCATATCCTTAACAAAGCTCACCTCATGCCACACAGTGACAAGACTCCTTATGAACTATGATTTGGAAGACCTGCTTCAATCAAGCATTTTAAAGTCTTTGGGAGTAAATGTTATATCAAGAACAATGATGAAAATATTGGCAAATATGATGACAGGAATGATGAAGGTATCTTCTTTGGTTATGCTACAAACAGTAAAGGGTACAAATTTTATAATAAGAGGTTGCATAAACTAGTTGATTGTATAGACATAAAAGTTGATGAAGAAATCCTGGTCAGAAATGTAAGCATTATTGAACCAAGCACAAAATATATAGTTGAAGATGAAGATGAACAGGTCCAAGGATCAGAAAGAGAAGAATTTGAATCAGATGTAGATACAAATACTCACGCTAACATAAATTAGTAGAAAGAAACAAACTCACCTCTCAGAATTGTTAGAAAGAATCATCCTGAAAATCAAATAATTGGGGATATAAATAAAGGAGTTCAGACAAGAAGGAAATTGATTAAAGACTAAGAACAATCTCATGTTGCTTTTTTATCTATGACTGAACCTAAAATTTTTTATGAAGCTAGCTAGCATGATGATTGGATTATAGCTATGAATGAAGAGCTTGATCAGATTGAGAAGAACAATACTTGGGAGCTTGTCCCTAGACCTAAAGATAAGAATGTAATAGGTTCCAAATGGGTGTTCAAAAATAAAAGGAACGAAAAAGGAAAAGTTGTTAGAAATAAATCCAGATTGCTCTGTAAAGGGTATGCACACGTTGAAGGTTAGGACTTTGATGAAACTTTTGCACCAGTGGAAAGATTGGAAGCCATCAGAATGTTCCTTGCATATTCATGCCATAAGAACTTTAAAGTGTATCAGATGGATGTTAAGTCGGATTTTCTTAATGGAGATCCAGAGGAAGAAGTATATATGGAGCAACCTGAAGGATTCTCATTGACAGATAATCCTAATTATGTTTGTAAGCTGAAGAAGGACTTATATGGAATGAAACAAGCACCATGAGCTTGGTATTATAGACTAGACAAATGTTTACAAGACAAAGGGTTCAAGAAAGGTATTGTTGACAACAATCTCTACATTAAGTCTGAAGGTGATAATCTACTAGTTGTTTTGGTCTACATGATATTATTTTTGGTTGTACTAATGAATCATCTATCCAGTGGTTTTCTAACTCTATGCAAACAGAGTTTGAGATGTCCATGATAGGATAAATGCCATATTTTCTTGGTTTACAAGTAAAACAGAGTTCTGCAGGAATATTTATCTCTCAAGAAAAATATTTGAAAGAGATGTTGATGAAATTTCAGATGGAGGACTCCTCTCCTATTAGTACACCTATGGTGGTTGGTTGCAAGCTTAGTAAAGATGATATGTCACCTGTGTTGATCAAAGGACATATCGATCAATGATAGGCAATCTTCTATAGCTCACAGCATCTCGTCCTAATATAATCCAAGTTGTTGGAATGGTAGGTCATTATCAGTCATCTCCTAAACAAAGTCACTTGGTAGCTGTCACAAGGATACTGAAATACTTGAAGGGAACCATGAATTATGGTTTGTGGTATCCCAGAAATCAGAATTTTCAGTTAACTTCTTATTCAGATGCAGATTGGGAAAACTGTGTTGATGAGAGAAAAAGCACCATTGGAGGAGCATTCTTTCTGGGTGACTCATTAGTAGCATGGCTTACTAAAAACCAAGGATCTATTTCCTTATAAACTACAGAAGAAGATTACATTCTTGCGGCTACTTGTTGCACTTAGATTTTGTGGATGATCCAAACTCTTGCAGATTTGAAGATAAACTATATTGATCCAATTACAATTCACTGTGATAACACCAGTGCCATTAATGTCTCCAAGAATCCTGTTCTTCATTCCAAGACTAAGCATATTCCAATAAAATACCATTTTCTCAGAGAACAAGTTACAAACAAAATTGTTCAGCTGAATTATATTTCTTTGACATAAAAAATTGTTGATATCTTTACTAAACCATTAGAAGTGACCTCTTTTGGATATCTTCGTCAAAAGTTGGGGGTTATAAATTCTTTCGCTTAAACTAGTCACCTGGTCAGGGGGAGTACTTATTGAATATCTATTGTATTTCTAATATGCTCATAGTTGACAAGGGGAGCATGTACTGCAACAACTCAAGGGGAGCGTGTTTCTTCTTTAACATTGATGTCAAATGGGGAGAAAGTGTGGTAATTTCAAGGATGCTACAATGGTTTAGTTGGATGTTCTTCAAGGGTTTGCCATCAATGCCAAAGGGGGAGATTATTGGCATGTTTTTCAAACAGAGGTAGAGTATGTGTGTTTTTCATTAATGGAAAAGATCAAGACCAACAGCACAACGATGATCGCATGGCAAGATCAGAAGCAAAAACTCCAGGAGTCAAGGAAGAAACTCACGACAAGAATGATGAAATTGTGAAATGTGAAACCACGACATCTCGAGGTTTCAGATACCGAGAGTTGGAGGTGTCAAGGCCACTCATGACAAGAATGCCGAAATGGTGAAATGCGAAACGTCGAAATACATTGATCTGACTCCATTTCGGAGTTTTGGATACTGGGAGTTGAAGGTGTCAAGGACACTCACAACAAGAATGCTAAAACGGTGAAATGAAAAATGTCGAAATACATTGATCTAACTCCATTTCATAGTTTCGGATACCGGGTGTTGGAGGTGTCAAAGACACTCATGAAAAGAATGCCGAAACGACGAAATACGTTGATCTGACTCCATTTCGGAGTTTCGGATACTTGGAGTTGGAGGTTTCAAGAACACTCACGACAAGAATGCCAAAATCATGAAATGTGAAACCATGACTTAATCTGAGTCGTCGATCAAAGGGAGATCGTGGACCGTTGATCTGACTCCATTTCGAAGTTTTGGATACCGAGAGATTGGAAGCGTCGAGATACTTCTCCACAAGAATGTCGAAATGTAGGAATGTCGAAATGCAAAATCGCGAAAGAACTTTATGGATAAACGCTCGGTCACAACTGTGGGAATGTGAAGGAAGGAGCTTACAAGTTGCAAGGCTCCATTTCATTATCGGGAGTTGGAAGAGTTAGAGTGACTCGCAACAAATTCGTGAAATGCGAAATTGCGAAATGTAGTTTCGAATAAGGCTATGGTCATAGCCAGTGGTCACATCTATAGAAGATGGAGGAAGGACCTAGTGCAACCAAGCTCCATTTCGGAGATCACGACTTGGAGAGTCAAGATGCCTCATCCCTAGATCCATGAAATTCGAGTCACAAAATCACCTTTTGAACAGGCGTGTGGTCACCGCTTGAGGCCACATGTGAAAGGAAAAGTGAAAGGTGCCAAAGGCATAAGGCTCAATAAGTTCATAGTGTAACTACTAGAAACGAATGATTTTTTATGCCAGAGGACTCGAAGAGACTTTAGGGTGATTGCTAGAGAAGATGAAGAGTCTCAAGGCATCTTCCAGTGGAATGAAGACTGTTCATAGAGGCTATTGATAGATGTAAGACCGTTGGAGCCTGAAAATGCAATAGAGGGAATAAGCTCGACTATGACAGAGAAGAGGAAGAGTCTCGACTGCTGGAGAGGCTAAGGAATATCGACATAATACCCAGTGATGATGGACGCATGGGTTTAACCACAAGACAAGCTGAAGAGTTGAAATGATGATCAGGCAGAGCACTCGACATGGGGAGAGCATGCAGAAGCATTATGAATAGAGGATGCAGAAGATGCACAAAGAGGATAAAAACACAAAACAGAGAAGAGATTGGTAGTTGTTGAGAGTGATTCAGGTGTGTAGAAGGAGGCAGAGTGCAGCAGCTAAAATGCACAGAAGAGGAATGGTGCATAGAAGGGACATGGCGCACAGAGCATAAAAGGAAGAAGAACATAAAGCGTAAGGAAAGTGTGCAGGAAGACACTGATGCAGGTAGAGCAGAGCAGTGTAGTAGAATAGTGATGAGACCAGTTAGCCATTGATAAATATTGTATCATTGTGATAAATTTATAGATAACAAAATTTATATCTCAGGGTGGTAGGGAGGTGCTAGGGAGGACTATTGTCCTCAGAGGTTCAAGTGGGTTCTTGAACACAGTGAATTGTAGCTTTCATCTGGTTGCAGCCAGAAAATCCAGGGTGGCAGGGTGGTGCAAGGGAGAACTGTTGTTCTCTATTATACAGGTTGGTGCCTGTGTGACTGGAAGTTGGTGCTTCCATCCAGTTGGTGTTGGAACACTTAGGGATTTGTTTCTTCCTTCTAGTGGGTGCTATAGAAACTAGGGAGTTGATGCTTCCTTCTAGTGGGTTCTAGAGAAACCAGGGAGTTGGTGTTTCCTTCTAGTAGGTGCTAGAGAAAATAGAGAGTTTGTGCTCTCAACAAGTTGCAGCTTGCAAAACAGAGCTTGTAGCCTCACAATGAGTTGGTTCTCATATGTATGATAATGTACAGAATGTAAAGATTACTTATCATATCAAGAAGAAGAGGTTTTTACCCTTTATGGGTTTCCTCAGGAAATATTTGTCTTTGTATATTTCATATGTGTGACTGATGTTGAATGTTTTATTGCTTACCTCTTTGCATTATTGTGATTGTCATTGAGTGCTATGTAAGGAGTTTAAAATAAGAATAATTGTTTAAGCATGGTAACAACTGATTCACACCCCCCCCCCTCCCCCCATCTCAGTTGTCCAACAATGGGGTTTTAGGAACAAGTTGAATGAAGATGGCCAAATAATAATAAATAAATAAATATTGGTTTCTAAAGACTATGCTCAAGTTCAAGGTGTTTATTTAGAAGAAACCTTTGAACCAGTTGTAAGACTAGAAGCTATCATAATGTTTTTGGCATTTATGTGTTTCAAGAACTTCAAAGTCTATCAAATGGATGTCAAGTTTTCCTTTCTCAATGGAAATTTAGAGGAAGAAGTATGCATTTAATAGCGAGAAGGATTCTTATTATCATAAAATAAGGATCATGTAAGTAGATTGAAGAAAGCACTCTATGGGATAAAACAAGATCCTTAAGAATGGTATTCAAAACTTGACAGATATCTGCAACAAAAAGGCTTCAAAAGAGGAATCACTGACAATAATATCTACATCAAGACAATAGGAAAAAATCAATTGATTTTCATGGTTTATGTATATGAAATCATTTTTGGATGTAGTATGAACAAAATGAGCCAAGAGTTTGCAATAGAAATGTAAAAGGAATTTGAGATGTCTATGCTTGGTGAAATGTCATTCATTCTTGGTTTACAGATTTCTCAAGGGATAAAAGTACAATGTGGATATATGTCATAGTATACATCAGGAATACATCGAGCACCAATAAGACTTCTCCTATAGTCTTCAAAGTACTCATATAGTAGTGATATACTCCATCACAACTTGGGAAGGGTAGCATGAATGAGTGACATGGACACAAACCTAAGTTATTCATCCCAATCCTCAATGGTATGATTGTACAACATGCAAATAGATGAGTTGATGTCAAGCATGGTATAAACTATCTAATTACCAACCATTGAGGCATATTGTTAATAAATATGAGGGGACCCACCAATGATGAAAGTGGAACCCAAGGTACCTAATACAGTCTAGCGAGTGTGAATAAAGGATCTGCTTTCGTACACTTGTAGAATCAATCAATCAGGATTCAATGACATAAACCAATTGTTGATCATGAGGAAGCCTACCATTGAGGACTACAATCTCCAAGGTACTATTTGGTTTGTTTATCTCTCTCTTAGATAACGTTTTGAAGTCGATAGAAATAGATTCATTGAAGGAAGTAATTAATGTATCACCCATCAATTGACACGAAACATACACCGAGAGATGATGTGAAGAGATAGATTCACTAAGTACATGTAACTTCCCTGACCATCAATGTCGGGCCATGCTACACCAGATAACTCTTACTGTTCTCTCTGTGGAACATACTGTAACATACCCAACATCCAACTAAGCTATGCCAGATAAATTTTTCGAACTGCATGCAATTAAAATATATACACACAAAACGCTTGTGAAAATATATAAACATAACATACAATTACTTTATGTAAATTCACAAATTCATACTGAAATAATAGAAAACATAGACATGCAACATACATAGGAAATAGCCATAAACATACAAACAATTATAATCATGCATAGGATAAACCCATAAAAATAAACATGTAAATAACAATGCAGCAATGTAAATATATCACATAATTGGCACTTATCTTAGTAAGAATGTCACCAACTACATGCAGACCTTCCACGAACCTCCCATCCTTAGACCACACTGTTCATCACTCTCAATAGTGAGTCACCCATGAGATGGGACTAAACTCCACTTGGGTAAAGGGATTCCTAACCAGGCTAAAGGCTCGTAGACAACAGGACAGACTCTGTCTCAGGTGCCAAATCAAACTAACAACCTACAGTCCCTCATTCCCCACATGTCTGTCCCACCC
Organism: Picea engelmannii; assembly: GCA_009831015.1. Taxonomy (NCBI): domain Eukaryota; kingdom Viridiplantae; phylum Streptophyta; class Pinopsida; order Pinales; family Pinaceae; genus Picea; species Picea engelmannii. Next base: position 143,430 of record ML787710.1, on the reverse strand, counting down.
AGGAAGTGTTCCCCTTCTCTACTCCATAGTCCTTCGGTTGTCCCACTTCCTTTCTGGGCTTCAGCAACCTGCCGGACAAGAAGTCTCAGAGAACTGTAACTGTAGCTTAGCACCTTTAGAAAATCAATTCCCGGGCCTGACAACCCACCACTTCAATATCCCATGGTCCTGAAAACCCGCTTCTTCAGTCCAGTTCCCTAGCTAACCAAGTACACCAACACAAAATGGCTATGGATACAAGTTCAGGTACAGTCATGGAGGTGCAAAAGATAGCTCAATGGTTGTATGCATGCTCATGGATGATTGACTAGATGGTTGAATGATGGAAGGAATGATGGGAAGAATGATGGAAAAGATTATAGGAAATGAATTAAGTCCCAACAATATGTATGCATGTCCCCAACTTGACACATTTCATGTTGGGAGCTACTTTGGCCCACTTGTACCCAACTTTAGAACTTAGGATAAATTAATTATCCATAATTTATACTTTAAGAAATATTAATATAATATTCCTTTTTGGCTTAATCACCCTATCTTATCCCTTTTCCTTAATGTTTAGGCCCCTCCCTTTCCCTAACCAATGGAGTTTAGTCCCCCATATCTTGTATCATGGCCAGTCTGCGCTCAACGATGAATTTTATATTAATTATGACATATATACAAAAGCAGGTGCACTGGCCTTTAACATCTAGGCTCTATGGCCAAATCAAAACATAAGCATCCTAGCTTATAATAATTGTCTCACCAGCCTATAAAACATAGCATATACACAAGGGCTCGCTGGCCTCAATATCACACGCACTTAATATGCTACGTGCGGTATCCTGGAATGTGCACACTTCATCATTTTACCGTGTAGTACATGTGTGCACTATGCAAAGAAATGTGCATACAAAAATGATATCAAATAGCTCACCAGCTTAAGTACAATTTCATTTACATTTACAATTGGTTTCAGCTCGGGGATATTACAATCCCCTCCCCTTATTTATGCACTATCCTCAGTGCATCATGTACACATATACAAAAAAAATTCAAACATCCTAAAAAATATGCAAGTATTTTGCCCGCATTGCATCCTCATGCTCCCAAGTAGTGTCCTTAGGACTGTACTAGGTCCATTAGACCTTTACAATCCCTATGGCTCGATTCTGGAGCTATTTGATTTTTTGGTCCAGAAAGCATACCGAATGCACTTGAAAAGCGCCTTCTTGATCCACCTGAATCGCATTCCAATCAATAACATGATTTGTATCAGGTATATATTTCTTGAGCAATTGATACATGGAATACATTATGAAAAGACATAGATGCGGGCAATGCAATCATATAAGCCACTGGACCAATCCTCTCTAGGATTTCAAACAGCCCACAATAGAGAGCTGCCAACTTTGAACAATTTCCCAATTTCAGAGAACTTTTGTTGGCTTTCACTTTTAAAAATACATGATCACCCACTTTAAATTCCCTATGAATTCTTCCCTTATCAGCATAGCTTTTCTGCCTGTCTTGGGAAGCCTTTAAATTTTGTTTTATTTTTATCATTTTCTCCTTCATTTCCCTGAGAAGATATGGCCCAACCATAGCTCTGTCTACTGGGTTATCCTAGATTACTAGTGTGTTGCACTTTCTTCCATAAAGTGACTCAAATGAGCTCATCTTTAGAGATGCTTGGTACCCATTGTTATAAGAAAATTATACCAAGTGTAGGTAGTCTTCCAATTTTGATGGTTTATCCATCACATACATCCTCAACATATCTTCAATCACTTGATTCACCCTCTCTGTTTGTCCATTTGATTCTAGATGATAAGTTGTACTAAAATTCAAATTTGTTCCAAATCCATTAAATAATCCTTTCCAAAATTTTGAGGTAAATTTTGGATCTCTGTCAGACATAATTGTCTTGGGTATGTCGTGTAATCTAGAAATTTATTTCATATAAACATCATAAATGTTGGTTTCCTTGTGAGTGAGCTTAACTGGAACAAAATGGGCATCTTTAGTAAGCTTATCCACCACTACCATGATAGAATCATGTGGCTTCTTTGTTCTGGGAATTTTGGTAATGAAATCCATTGTTACAACTTCCCATTTCTACTTAGGAATGGGTAATGGTTGTAGCAAACCTGTTGGGTGTCTATGCTCAACCTTTAACTTTTGTCATTCCAAACATCTAGAAATAAAATCAACAACCTCTTTCTTCATGCTTGGCCAATAATATTGGCTCTTGACAGCTGCAATAGTTTTATGATATCTTGGGTGCCCAACATAAGACACATTATGCATTTATCTCAATATCATATTTCTCAACTCTTGGGAATTTGGTACATAAATTCTACCCCTGTACATGAGAATTTCATCATTATCTAGCTTTTAATCTTCAATTTTCTATTGCAAATTACCTTCTTGTAATTTTTCCACTAATTCCTTGTAATTCAAATCTAATTTTGCAGCCTCTAAAACTATTTCTTTTAAATTTGATTGGTACATTCTAATGGTTGTAGCATGCAATTCATGCACTCTTCTGCTGAGTGAATCAACAACTTTGTTCTATTTCCCCTTGATATGCTTTGTATCAAAGTCATATTCACTTAGAAATTCTAACCATCTTCTTTGCCTAACATTTAGAGTTGGATGATCAAATAAATATTTCAGACCATTGTGGTTTGTCCTCAGCTCAAACCTTTTCCCCATGAGGTAGTGTCTCCATTTCCTCAAGGAATGCACTATGGCTGCCAACTCCAAATCATGAGTGGCATAGTTTATTTCATGCTCCTTCAACTTCCTTGATTCATAACATATAACAAACCCATTTTGACCAAGGACTCCACCAATTCCTTATTTACATGCAGCTGTGTATACAATGAAGTATTCATTTGGGTCTGCAATCCTTAGTATTAGAGTACTTGTTAATAATTGTTTCAAGTTTTGGAAACTCCTTTCACAATCCAATGTCCACTAAAACCTCACACCCTTTCTTTGCAAGGAAGTGATTGGGTGTGCAATCTTTGAGAATACTTCAATAAATCTCCTATAGTATCCTGCAATGCCCATCAATGATTTGACCTCTGTCACATTCTTTGGCACTGACCACTCTCTAATGGCTTCTATCTTCTCAGAATCCACTGCTATCCCATCCTTTGAAATGATATGCCCCAAATAATGAGTTTGCTTCTAATAAAATGAGCATTTTCTCAACTTGGCATACAACTGATGCTCCCTTAACACTTGCAACACCATCCTCAAATGATGCTCATGCTCTTCTTCTGACTTGGAATATATAACAATGTCATCCAAAAAGACAATGACAAACTTGTCTAAATATTCTTGGAAAACACCATTCATTAAGCACATGAAAACATCTGGTACATTTGACAACCCAAATGGCACCACTGTGAACTCATAATGACCATAACTTGTCCTGAAGGTGGTGTTGTTGATATCTTCCTCTTTAGTCCTTACCTAATGGTATCTTGACCTGAGATCTATCTTTGAAAATATCTTTGCATCCTTCAATTTATCAAAAAGATCATCAATCCTTGGCAAAGGATACTTGTTCATAACAGTCACTTTATTCAACTGTCTGAAATCAATGCACAATCTTAATGTTCCATCTTTCTTCTTCACAAACAAGACTGGGGCACCCCAACACACTTGGGCATATATACCCCTTCTTCAGAATCACTTTAAGCTACATTTGCAACTCCTTCATCTCTGGTGTACTCATTCTATAAGGAGTCTTTGACACTGGAGATGATCTAGGCATTAAATTTATAGAGAAATCAATATCTCTCTTTGGGGGTAGTCTTGGTACCTCCTGAACAGATCTTCAAAAATTTTCAAGACTTCATAATCTTCCAAATTTGGCACCTTATCTTTAGGTGTCTCTTCAATATGAGCTGTGAATGTTTGACACCCTTTACTGTAACATTTCTTTAGTTGCAATGCTGAAATTTCTCGAATGGCTACTACCCTGGGAATTCCCTAGACCTTCCTTAGGGTCCCTTCCTCATCCAAGCAAGTAAAGGCCTTGTTATGACAGTCTAGGATGGCATGATGTTGGTCCAACCAATCCATCCCAATTAGACAGTCATAGGAGCCTAAAGGAAAGATGTTCAAATCTTCCCTGGTGTTCAGTCCATTCATGTCCATAAGACATGACTTAACCATCTCATTAACTTTTCTTTTGGCTCCTGTAGCCAGCTACACCAAATAATATTTCCCATGCGTGCTTCTTGGAAAATGAAAAATTTCCACCATCTTAGGATCTATATAAATATGACTAGCTCTTGAATCAATTAAAATAGAAATGGTTTGGTTGTTGATCCTACCTTCCACTTCAATCATATGTGATTGATACTCTGCTTGCTTGTTGTTGAGGGCTGCATAGATCCTTGGCACATTTCTTCCCATGTCCTCCATTGTTTCAACTTGTTGTACATTGTGAACAGTCCTCCCTTTTTCACCTATGTGAGGACAATATCTGAACATGTGATCTCCTTTACAACCCCAACATTGAATAGGTGGTTGCCTTTGTGTAGTGTCCCCAAGGCCGAGCCCCGTTGTAAACCATGTTTGGAAAGGAATTGTAATTATGTTTTATAGGCTGGTGAGCCAAGTTTTCATAAGCTGGAGGCTTATGTGTTGTTAGGCTAGGAGATTTTTGTTGTATATGTAATCATGCAGAACACTTAATAAAATATAAACACCACCAGGTGCAAACCGACCACGATGAATGAGTGAAGGGGGACTGAGCATCCACAGAGTGGGAAAGGAATTAGGGGATGGAAGGTGGGAAAGGGGCTAAGTGTTGAGCCTAGGGGCTAAGCCTAGGGGGGCTTAAGCCTGGGAATAATATTTTAATATTATTCCAAAAGATATGTGCATAATATGTTTTTATCCTAAGTCCTTTTGGAAGGACGCGTGATTTCCCAAGTGGTGGGAGGAACGCGTGCTGGTGGAACGCATGCAGTTCCATGGGTGACAAGTGTCAACCCTAGTGCATGTGAATAAAACAGCCAAGGTGAGCCGTGAGAAGGTTCCATTCCCATTCCACCGATTGTCTAAACGCATACGGAGCTCTGAGCAGTATGACTAACCTGACTCCTATAGAGAACCTTGGTGAGACCCTGTGACTCGAATGTCTATGTCTAATTCTGAGAAATCCCATGCGTGTAGCACTAGCCTACGAGAAGCCTGTGTTGATTTTGGGGAAGAGTATTTTCTTGTTCGGGAAAGTTGAGAGAGCCTATGCGAGCATTCCCTGTTCCGAAGCCGTGACTGTGAAGCCATCCTGTGATTGTCGAACCAGTTTTGGAAAGCCTGTGTCTGTTTTCCCATGGGATTGTTGAGACTATGCAGTACTAGACGACGTGAGGCTTGTTGGCCTGTGAGTGACTCCCTCTAGGTGAGAGAGTGCGCAGGGGAAGGAGAGAAATCCTGGAAGGAACCCTGTAGCTGCCATAGAGCCTGAAGACTTCCGGTCCGGTCTGTTCTTGTAACCCAAGGTAAGGGAGATTGGCAGCCGAAGGACTGTCCAGGTGACAGAGAAGGTGCATTCTCCTGGGGTGGAACAGGCATGTGGGGAATGAGGGTCTGTGGACAGTGAGCGTGGGAGATTCCTGGGAGAGTATTCTGTCCTTGTGGTTGTGTGTCTCTGTTTTCCCTGTAACCTTAGCTTGAGCCTAGATTCCTTGCCTTGGGGTGGAGCTTAGTCCTAGCTCGGGGGTGACCCACTGCCATGTTGATGAGCAGTGTCGTCTAAGGCTGGGAGGTTCATGGAAGGCCTGCATTTGGTTGGTGGATCCCACCATTGTTACAAGATAAGTGTCTAACTATGTTTTATCACATTTTATCATGTCTCTACTGTATATGTTATCATGTTTTCCGTTGTGTGTACGAATTAATATGGAATTCTATGGATTGTTTAATAATAGTAGTAATGATATGTTTTACTCTGAGTTAAATGTGTTTATTTGTTTAAATGCATGGGATATATGATATATGTATGAGATTTGTACAAATGGTGTGTACAAATGGGTATCAGAGCGTGAGTAAGCCCAGAGTTCCGAAATGGCTATGCTACAAATTGGTATCAGAGTGAAGGTTTCGACACTGAGCCTAGATGGGTCAGTGGAGAGGTCTTTGGACCGGGAATGTGAAGGGAAATTAGGTCTGGAGGACCAATTTCGGACCTTGGTTTGTTCTAGAGTGTCAAGTAGTTGCTTGACCATGCTTACGAGCTCAGGAAGTATAACGACGAGTGAAACCGCAGCTGGTGTGGTCTATGGCCACAGGGAGACAGGTCTCTACACCAATGGTGTTAGAACCTTAGGATCTATTCGAGAGGGAAGGCGAGCCCTCGTGACCATCAGATATGGAAAAATGTGCGTAGGGATTAAAATTCCTTTTGAAATACACAAGAATGTGGAAATCGCAATACACAAAATTTTGAATTGGTTAGGAACCATTTGAGCTGTCAGATCTCGTCCGAAAAACCCGTCATCTATTGGATCTGTCGGGAGATGTCCGAAGGTTAAACCTCAGAGACTAGGGGAAAAATCTCCGAAATAGATCTAGACCATCCAAAAGACGGAGGACACGTGTCGTTAGATTTCCCATTTCGGGAAATCGGGAATCGCGATATCGGGAGTCACGAAGGAGGTCGGGAATTTTCATGGTAAAAGTCTCGGGAACGATCTGAGTCATTCATCAGTTGGGACACGTGGGCGAGATGGAGAGGCCATCAGGATATCGGGGTTCAGCGTTTCGTGAATACAGAGGACATATGTGTTTTGGCATTGGAAAGTTTGAAACCCCGATAGGAGGTATGACTGTGGTCATATAAGGGGAGGTCGTGTGAACCACGAGTCTAGTCCGGAGGGCTAATGGGAGTTAGAGTGCATCGGCATTTGGAATCCCAAAAACCTGAAAGGATCGGGACTTTCCATGGTGGAAACCCCGGAGCAGTCGTGGGCCGTCCGATTTGAGATGGCCCCGTGTTGAGAGATTACCCGTTTTGGAAAATCAGGGATTCAGGAGTTCCGTTGACAAAGAACTCAGACTCTTGTTGTGATAAATCTCGACCATACTATCGAGACATTATCATGTGGCTAAATCCCGATGAACGGACGAGATTCCTTCGGGGAATCTCTGGGTCTTTAACGACGGTCCGATGTGAGAAAGATCTGACCGTTGGATTTTTCTAGGAATGGATGTGGACACATGGAGATATACCGCGTTTTAGAGGGTATAAAAGAGAAGCAAGAGTGGTGGGACCCTAATGATGTCACCGAACATGACAAGGATCCTTCGAAACGTGCCATGCACCACTTTGGTAAAGGGCGACAACTGTGCTGTAGACCCGAAGAATAAGGTAAAACAAAATTTTGGAAGTCGGGGGTTGGTAAGGAGAGTTAAACAGGAGTTCTCCAGTACTGAGACTCCGAAACCCCGAAACCCGAAGTCTCGAGGTACAAAAACCCAAAGTTTTGAAATCCCGAAGTGCCGAAAATGAAAGCTTCGAAAACACGAAATTTGCAGAGACGAACGAGAGCTTAGAAAACCCATTGGAATCGAAATGTCTTTTGTTCTTGTTGGTATTAGTTATAAATGCTGAAGATTGTTCCTCAAGGTTTAATGGCCTGATAAACTAGGATTTTATTTGCACAGTGCGTGTGCAGAGTTCAACGAAGGTCAGGACTCTAGTTAACCAACGACTGAGTATGGAGTGGGGAAAGGTGTAGATTACCCCCGAAATAGAAGACGAACAGGAAAGAAAGGATGTTAACCTGGGAATCGAAGGATCGAACTCCAATGGGCATGGAAAAGAGAAGGATAAGGAAGGACACATAATGAAAATCATTGAAGGATTTAAAAGAGAGGCCCAGGCTTGCCGAGATGATAGCCGAAAGCTCATGAAAGTCAGGGATCGGCAAGGTGCATTAAACTTAAAATTTTTGAAGAGCCTGGAAAGAATAGAGAAGAAACTCGAGAAGGGAAGAGACTCAATTACAATGGAGAGTCGCAAAAACCATGAAAGAAGAAGAAGGTAGAGGAGTGGTAGTCGACATCTTAGTCGCTCCCAAAGACATTATGACAGGAAGACACACAGTAGTTCAAGCCCATCCCCTACCAGAAAACATCAAAAATATGGAAAGGAGGAATTGAAAGGAGAGATGAACAAGATTAAGCCTCCAACATTCAATGGAGAACATAATAAGGAGGAAGATGCCGAGACCTGGTTGCTTGGCATGAAGAAATACTTCAAACTGCAGAATTATTCTTCCAATACAGAAGGAAGAATTGCAATGTACCAACTGAAAGGAAAAGCATCCATGTGGTGGGATCAGTTTGTACAGGTGCAACACATCAGAGAGAAAGAGGTCACGTGGAAGGAGTTTAAGAGGTATTTTGAGAAGAAATACCTAACTAAAAGATACTATGACAGAAAGATGAAGGAGTTCTTCAAACTCAAGTTGGGCAGTATGACCATTGATGAGTATGAACGAAATTTTCTGGAACTACTAAAGTATGTTCCATTCATCAAGGACGAAGTTGTTAAAATTCAGAGGTATCTGAGTGGACTGCCACCTTCCATGAGTGACAAGATTCAATATGAAGATCCTGAGACCATGAAAGATACCATCAGAAAAGAGAAATGCTTGTATGAATAGCAAGAAGAAAGGCCTATCCTTCGGAAGGTCTGGGATGACCGGAGGAAATTTAAGAAGGAACAGAGGCAGAAGGAAAGCAAGCCTTCCTTTTTCAGAAACATTCCTTGGGGACAGTCATTTTTTAAAGAGCCTAGGAAGGTTGAAGGGAGTGAGAAGATGCCAAGGCCTCCACCTATAGAGTGTTGGGGTTGTAAAGGAAATCATAGGTACAGAGATTGCCCCCACAGAAAAGACAAAGCAAGAACTGTCCATACTGTTCAACAAGCTGAAATAATGGAGGATATGGGCAGTACAATGTCGAGGATCTACGCAGCCCTGGACAATAAGCAAGAAGAATTTCAATCGCACATGATTGAAGTGGAAGGTATGATCAACAACTGACCACTTGTTATTTTAATTGATTCAGGGGCTAGCCATAGTTATGTAGATCCTGGAGTGGTGGATAGTTTGCATCTAATCAGAAGCAAACATGAGAAGTATTGGTTAGTGAAGTTAGCCACAGGGACCAAGAGGAAGGTCATTGAATTGGTTAAGTCCTATTCAGTGGACATGAAAGGAATGAGCACTAAGGCTAAATTGAACATTCTGCCTTTAGGCTCATATGATTGCTTAATTGGGATGGACTAGTTGGACCAGCACCATGCCATTCTGGATTTCCGTAACAAGAGGTTCACATGCCTGAACGAAGAGGGAAATCAGGTAACAGTCCAAGGAACTCCCAGAGAAGTGGTTGTGAGGGAAATCTCAGCCATGCAGCTGAAGAAATGTTACCGAAAAGGCTGTCAATTATTTGCAGCTCGGGTGGAAGAAGCATCCCAAGATGTATCATCGAATCTGGAAGACCATGAAGTAATCAAGGAGTTCAAGGATGTATTTCAGGAGGTACCTGGACTACCTCCGAGGAGGGACATCGATTTTTCTATAAATTTGATGCCTGGAACAACTCCAGTTTCGAAAGCTCCTTATAGAATGAGTACACCAGAGCTGAAAGAGTTGCAATTGCAGCTCAAAGAGCTACTAAAGAAATGTTACATTCGCCCCAGTGTATGACCTTGGGGAGCCCCGGTCCTATTCGTGAAGAAGAAATATGGGACGTTGAGGCTGTGCATTGATTTTTGATAGTTGAATAAGGTCACTGTCAAGAACAAGTATCCTCTGCCAAGGATTGATGATCTTTTTGATCAGTTGAAGGATGCGAAAATATTTTCAAAAATAGATCTCCGATCATGATATCACCAAGTGAGAATAAGGGATGAGGACATTAGCATGACCACCTTTAGAACAAGGTATGGTCATTATGAGTTCACAGTGGTGTCGTTTGTATTGTCCAACGCCCCTACTGTTTTCATCTTCTTAATGAACGGTGTGTTTAGAAATTATTTGGACAAGCTTGTCATAGTCTTCCTGGATGATATCTTGGTGTATTCCAAGACAGAGGAAGAACATGAACAACACTTGAGAATGGTACTACAGGTATTGAGAGAACACCAGTTGTACGCAAAACTGAGCAAGTGGTCATTTTACCAAAGGCAGATCCATTACTTGGGACACATTATATCTAAAGAAGGGATCATTGTGGATCCTAAAAAGGTAGAGGCCATTCGAGAATGGCCAGCGCCAAGGAGTGTGGAAGAAGTTATATATTTTATGGGTCTAGCAGGTTACTATAGGAAGTTTATAGTTGGATTCTCAAAGATAGCTCATTCTATCACTTCCTTGCAAAGGAAGGAGAAGAAGTTCCAGTGGACTAAAGAATGTTAGAGAAGCTACCAACGATTGAAGCAGCTGCTAACCAGTGCTCCAATCCTGAAGATTGCAGATCCAAATAAGGATTACGTAGTGTGCACAGATGCATGTAGGGAGGGGCTGGGAGGAGTTCTCAACCAAGAGGGATTTGTAGTTTGTTATGAATCTCAAAAGTTGAAGGAGCATGAGAAGAATTATGCCACTCACGATTTAGATTTGGCAGCAATCGTCCATGCCTTGAGGAAATGGAGACATTACCTCATGGGCAAGAGATTCGAGTTGAGAACAGACCATAATGGTCTAAAGTATTTATTTGATAAGCCGACCTTAAATTCCAGGCAAATCAGATGGCTGGAGTTTCTGTGCGAATATGACTTTGATATCAAGCATATCAAAGGGAAAGAAAATAAGGTGGTTGATGAACTCAGTAGAAAAGTGCATGAATTACATGCTATAGCCATTAGCATGTACCAGACTGAGATGAAAGACATAATTTTGGAAGCTACAAATGCTGATTTGCAGTACAAAAATCTTGTAGCAAAGCTACAGAAGTGTGAGAGACCACAGACCAAGGAAAGTTACACCTTGGGAACTAATGGTTTACTTCTGTATCAAAGAAAAGTGTATGTACCCAATGTCCGAGAGTTGAAGCTGGAAATTCTTAAGGAGATGCATAACGTGGCTTATGCTAGACATCCTGGATATCATAAGACTATTGCAGCAGTCAAAAGCCATTATTTTTGGCCGGGTTTGAAGAAAGAAATTGTTGAATACATCGCCATATGTATGGAGTGCCAAAAGGTTAAGGCTGAGCACATGCACCCAGCAGGGTTGCTGCAGCCTTTACCTATTCCTGAATGGAAATGGGACGTGGTAACAATGGATTTTATCACCGGACTACCTAGAACAAGAAAGCAACATGATTCAATCATGGTGGTGGTGGACAAGCTTACTAAAGCTGCCCATTTTATTCCACTAAAAAACACCCACCAGGTAGCAGATGTTGTTGATATCTTCTTAAAAGAAGTTGCATGCTTGCACGGAATTCCTAAGACAATTGTGTCTGATAGAGACCCAAAATTCACTTCGAATTTCTAGAAAGGACCGTTCAAGGGATTCGTAACGAATCTAAACTTTAGTACAACGTATCATCCTGAGTCTGATGGTTAGACAGAGAGGGTGAACCAGGTAATAGAAGACATGTTGAGAATGTATGTGATGGATAAACCATCAAGGTGGAAAGACTACCTGCATTTGGTAGAATTCGCCTACAATAATGGGTATCATGCATCATTGAAGATGATCCCATTTGAAGCGCTTTATGGAAGAAAGTGCAACACTCCAGTGAGTTGGGATAATCCAGCTGACAAAGTAGTAGTTGGGCCTGAACTGCTCAAAGAGATGGAAGACCAAATGATAAGAATTAAACATAATCTAAAAGCTTCCCAGGACAGGCAGAAAAGTTAGGCTGATAGTAACAGAAACCACAGAGAATTCAAAGTGGGTGATCATGTTTTCCTGAAAGTGAAAACTAACAGGAGTTCCCTGATGCTGGGAAGTTGTGCCAATTTGGCAGCAAGATTTTGTGGGCCATTTGAGATCCTGGAAAGGATTGGTCTAGTTGCATACATGCTTGCATTACCTGCATATTTGACTGTACATAATGTGTTTCATGTTTCACTGGTTAAGAAATATGTACTTGATGCTAATCATGTTATCGATTGGACTCTGATTCAGGTGGAACCAGAAGGTGTCCTGCAAGTGCATCCTATGCGCATATTGGATAGGAAAATAAAACAGCTCCGGAATTGAGTTATAGAACTTGTAAAGGTCCAGTGGACCTGGTATGGTCCTGAGGACGCGACATGGGAGCATGAAGAGGTTATGCGGGCATAGTACCCGCATCTTTTTGAAAATTTTGAAAGTCTTGCAGAGAGAGTGTAAGTTGCACTGAGGACAGTGCAAAAATAAGGGGAGGGGGATTGTAGTGTCCCCAAGGTCGAGCCCCGTTGTAAACCATATTTGGAAAGGAATTGTATTATGTTTTATAGGCTGGTGAGACAAGTTTTCATAAGATGGAGGCTTATGTGTTGTTGGGCCAGGGAGCCTGAGTATTGAAGGCCAGGAGCCTGTTGTTGTATATGTAATCATGCAGAACACTTAATAAAATATAAACACCACCAGGTGCAGACCGACCACGATGAATGAGTGAAGGGGGACTTCACATCCACAGAGTGGGAAAGGAATTAGGGGCTGGAAGGTGGGAAAGGGGCTAATTGTTGAGCCTAGGGGATAAGCCTAGGGGGGCTTAAGCCTGGGAATAATATTTTAATATTATTCCAAAAGATATGTGCATCATATGTTTTTATCCTAAGTCCTTTTGGAAGGACGCGTGATTTCCCAAGTGGTGGGAGGAACGCATGCTGGTGGAACACATGCAGTTCCATGGGTGACAAGTGTCAACCCTGGTGCATGCGAATAAAATGGCTAGGGTGAGCTGTGAGAAGGTTCCATTCCCATTCCACCAGATTGTTTGAACGCGTATAGAGCTCTAAGAAGTATGACTAACCCGACTCCTATAGAGAACCTTGGTGAGACCTTGTGACTCGAATTTCTGTGTCTGATTCTAAGAAATCTCGTGCGTGTAACCCAAGCCTACGAGAAGCCTGTGTTGATTTCGGGGAAGAGTCTTTGCTTGTTCGAGAAAGCTGAGCGAGCCTATGCGAGCATTCCCTGTTCTGAAGCCGTGACTGTGAAGCCATCCTGTGATTGTCGAACTAGTTTTGGAAATCCTGTGTCTATTTTCCCGTGGGATTGTTGAGACTACGCAGTACTAGACTGTGTGAGGCTTGTTGGCGTGTGAGCGAATCCCTCCAGATGAGAGAGTGTGCAAGGGAAGGAGAGAACCCCTGGAAGGAACCCTGTAGCTGCCATAGAGCCTGGAGACTTCCGGTCCGGTCTGTTCCTGTAACCCGAGGTAAGGGAGATTGGCAGCCAAAGGACTGTCCAGGTGACAGCGAAGGTGCATTCCCCTGGGGTGGAACAGGCATGTGGGGAATGAGGGTCTGTGGACAGTGAGCGTGGGAGATTCCTGGGAGAGCATTACATCCTTGTGTTTGTGTGTGACTATTTTCTCTATAACCTCAGCCTGAGCCTAGATTCCTTGCCTTGGGGTGGAGCTTAGTCCCAACTCGGGGGTGACCCGCTGCTGAGTTGATGAGTAGTGCGGTCTAAGGCTGGGAGGTTCATGGAAGGCCTGCATTTGGTTGGTGGATACCACCATTGTTACAAGATAAGTGTCTAACTATGTTTTATCACATTTTATCATGTCTCTACTGTATATGTTATCATGTTTTCCGCTATGTGTACGAATTAATATGGAATGCTATGGATTGTTTAATAATATAAGTAATGATATGTTTTACTCTGAGTTAAATGTGTTTATTTCTTTAAATGCATGGGATATATGATATCTGTATGAGCTTTGTACAAATGGTGTCTACAAATGGGTATCAGAGTGCGAGTAAGCCCAGAGTTCTGAAATGGGTGTGCTACACTTGGCCTTTGACCCCCTATTTCAATCGTTGTGGTATCTCTAGGAGTTTTCTATCCCTGTGGATTATTTTGAAGAATGGTGGCTTAGATCCCTTCTTCCTCTAATCCACCTTGAATTTATTTTTGTCTTCCCGAGATTTTTGGAAAGTTGGCCTTGATTTTCGCTGATCATAAAGGCATTTAGTTCGCCTTATGCTCTCCTCCAATGTCTTGGGATCATCATATTGTGTTTTTCCGCTAATGAATGATGGCAATCCACTCAAATACCTTTGAATCTTAACTATCTCATCCTTGATGAAAGATACATGCTTCAACAGTTCTAAAAACCTTATCTCATATTTTTCTATTGTTATACTCCCAAGCTTGAGTTCAAAGAACTCTTTCATTTTCTTGCCATAGTATCTCTTAGTCAAGTATTTATTCTCAAAATACTTCTTGAATTCCCTCCAAGTAACACTTTTCTTTTTAATGTGTTGCACCTGCACAAGTTGATCCCACCACATGGATGCCTTTCCCTTGAGTTGATAGATAGAAATTGTACCTTATGCATGAGAATAATAATTATGCAATTGAAAATACTTTCTCATGCCCATCAACCATGTTTCTTCATCTTCATCCTTCTTGTGCTCACCATCAAATGTAGGAGGTTTAATTTTGTTCATTTCTCCTCGTAGCTCATCTACCCCATACCTCTTATTCTTTCTGACAAGGGATATGCCTTGAGGAGTGATGGTGATGCTTGCTAACACTTCTTTCTCTTGTTTTCTCATCAGGAGGCCTGTGACTTCCTGATTTTCTTGAGCCACTCTCCTTGTCCAATTTCTTTTCTATTCGGTTCAAGATATCCAATAACTTCATGTTGAAGTCATCATATCACTCCTTATCTCTCATAAGACTTTCATTATCATATTTACAGCTTTGGACATCCATCTGCAAATTTTTAATGGTCTCTACCATATTCATGTTTTCATCCCTTCCTTCTCCATGTCCATTGGAGTTTGTTCCTTAAATGCCCAAATGGACCTCCATCCCTCTAATCTCATCTTCTTGACTATAAGTCCATTGTGCCTCTTCAATTACTCTGCACTCTAAGCTGATATTGGTCTGATCTAATTGTTATTAACTCTGCAAAATGTGCAGACAACAAAACTTTGTTAGGCTAATTGTTTCAACAATTTCATGAAAAATACGAACCATTTTGGTTCAATAGTATATATCAGAATTATTTCTTCTGATTTCCTAAAAAATTGAATGCACAGATCAATTTTTTGGGTGTATATTTATATTCCACTGTCCAAGACCTTTCCAACACCTGCTCCCATGCTCAATTCCGAGTCTTGAGCAGAAAGTTAGGGCTATTTGAAATTTTCCCACTAATTTTTTTGTTGTTCGTTTTTTCAACTTGGCACAACTCTGCGTTGTAATTATGCATTTTTGCACCTATTCCTTTGGAATTTTCATAGGATCTAAATTTTGTTTCCTCATATACATATTATGGAAACTTTGTCTAAGTTTCAACTCTTTCTGGTTCTTGGCTGCTACATCTTGCTGAAGTTCTAGGCCAAAATACCATATTGTAACCGATATGCTACAAGTTCCTTATTTTCCATATTAAATTATTTAACATGCCCATATATTTAATTCAACTCTTGGAATTTCTTCTATGGCTCAATATCTTTCCATTGAATACTCTCGCGCCTCAATCTGATTCCGGACCAGAAAGTTATGGCTCTTTGAAGTTAGTGGGGTCTTAAAATTTACCCTTCAATGTTTGTGTTGTAACTTTCTCATAAAATATTTGTTTGATGAACAATTTACACCATTAGAAATCTCTCTCCGAGATCTTTTATTTGATATGTAGAGATAATGTTTACCTTTGGTACACCTCTGTCTCATGGTTTTTGAGTTGCTAAAAACGCTCTTAAGGGCCTCAAAAACGCGCTGCAAAAAGATGACGTCAAATGGTATAAAACATCACAGAAAATCTATGGTTTTCTGCTATAGTTCACCCTTCAAAGGACTTCATGCGCACAAATTTCAATCTGTGCACCCACATTTACCATTTTCATCAACAACACAAGGTAAATCGTGCTTTGTGCACTTTAATACCATTGTGTATCACTTCTTTGTCGCACCAATAACTTGCACGCACTACTTTTATGCCGCGCACCAATACCCACCGCGCATAGTTTTTGGGACCATGCAATGATATTCCACATGCATTTCACTCGACATGTTGTGCCATGCCAAAGTTTAGTACGCCCCCACCGTGCACCCATACTCTGCGTGCACCACAAACTAAACGGTCACGCGACAACATATACCCATATTACACCCCCACCACGCGAGTCATTATTATGTGTGTGCACACCACGCAATGCTAAATTTATCGTGCGGTCCTATACACCAACATTTTTTCGCGCGACGCTGCTATTTAGCACGCACACCTGCACACTAACATTTTTTTCGCCCGGCACCAAAATTTAGCGCGCACACCAACACACCAATATCTTGTCGCGCAATGCCAAATTTTAACTATCACGAGTTTTTCATTGGGCATCATACATTTTTAGTGCACCCACCTGTGTACATTCATTTTTATGTGCATCCATTCCTCGTGAATTCTGTTGTAGAAATTGGGGCTTTTGCTTAACTTTTTTCCCCAATTTACCATATACATTCTACAACCATGAAATTCGTTCAATTTCACCTCAATAACACCAGTTCAACCTATGCAACAACAAATCGTTGTAAGTTGACATTTCTGGAACGAATTTACCCTCAATCAAGTCACGAATTGAGAATTTTAATTACTAATTTCGCTCCAATTGTTATGGCTTCTCTGTAACTTCAAATTTGACCCATTCAATTTTTGAATTTGCTAGAACATATATTAAATCGGGAATATCTCATCACTTGGATGAATTTCTCCATTTTCTCATGAATTTAACAACAAAAATTGGGGCTTTTCCCCAATTCCGCCTAGTTGTTGTTACTTTTTACCATGGACGCTCTACAAACTGAAATTTGGCCACTTCAAAATCAATTCTCCGTGAAATTTCGCTTCAAATTATCTTGTTTGGCCCATCCAGGCTCAATGTTAAAAATTGAAGCTCTGATACCATATTGTAACGTCCCCGACCATCCATGTCAGGCCATGCTACACCAGAGAACTCTTACTGCTCTCTCTGCAGAACATACTGTAACATACCAAGAATCGAACTGAGCTATGCCACATAAATTTTTTGAACTACATGTAATTAAAATATATAGACACAAAACTATTGTGGAAATATATAAACATAACAAACAATTACTTTATGTAAATGCACGAATTCATACTAAAATAACATTAAACATAGAAATGCAACATACACAGGAAATACCCATAAACATACAGACAATTATAATCACACATAGGATAAACCCATAAAAATAAACATGTAAATAACAATGCAGCATTGTAAATTTATCACACAATTGGCACTTATCTTAGTAAGAATGTCACCAACTACGTGCAGACCTTCCACGAACCTCCTATCCTTATACCACACTGTTCATCACTCTCAACAGTGAGTCGCCCCCGAGTTGGGACTAAACTCCACCTGGGTAAAGGGATTCCTAACTAGGATAAAGGCTCATAGACAACAGGAAAGACTTCGTCTTAGGTGCCAACTCAAACTAACAAACTATAGTCCCTCATTCCCCACATGCTTGTCCAACCCAGGAAGTGTGCCCCTTCTCTTCTCAATAGTCCTTCGGCTACCCCACTTCCTTTCTGGGCTTCAACAATAGGTC
Organism: Picea engelmannii; assembly: GCA_009831015.1. Taxonomy (NCBI): domain Eukaryota; kingdom Viridiplantae; phylum Streptophyta; class Pinopsida; order Pinales; family Pinaceae; genus Picea; species Picea engelmannii. The sequence continues at coordinate 125,650 of ML787710.1, read as the reverse complement.
GGACAGGAAGTTTCAAAGCACTGTAGTTGTAGTTTAGCACCTGCAGTAAATCAATTCCTAGCAATTCTCTCACCCAGAGAATTGCTCACGGGCCTGACAACCCACCTATTCAATATCCCACGGGCCTGACAACTCGATTCTTTAGTCCAGCTCCCTAGATAACCAAGTACACCAACACAAAATGGCTATGCATACAAGTTCAGGTATGGTCATGAAGGTACGAAAGATAGCTCAATGGTTGTATGCATGCTCATCGATGATTGACTGGATGACTAAATGATGGAAGGAATTATGGGAAGAATGATTGAAAAGATGATAGGAAATGAAATAAGTCCCAACAATATGTATGCATGTCCCCAACTTGACACTTGTCATGTTGGGAGCTACTTTGGCCCACTTGTACCCAACATTAGAACTTAGGATAAAATAATTATCCATAATTTATAATTTAAGAAATATTAATATAATATTCCTTTTTGGCTTAAGCTCCCTAGCTTAGCCCTTTTCCTTAAATTTTAGGCCCCTCCCTTTCCCTAACCAGTGGAGTTTAGTCCCATATCTCTTTTATCGTGGTCGGTCTACACACAACGATGAATTTTATATTAATTATGAGATATATACAAAAGCAGGTGCACTGGCCTTTAACATCTAGTCTCTCTAGCCTAATCAAAACATAAGCATCCTAGCTTATAATAATTGGCTCACCAGCCTATAAAACATAGCATATACACAAGGGCTTGTTGGCCTCAATATCACGCGCACTTATGATGTTGCGCGCAGTATCCTAGAATGTGCACACTTCATTATTTTACCACGCAATACATGTGTGCATTATGCCATGAAATGTTCATACAAAAATGATATCAAACAACTCACCAACTTAAGAATAATTGCATTTACATTTACAATTGGGTTCATCCTGGGGATATTACAGTACAACTGGAACAGGGACTAAAAACACATTATTGTAAACATGAAATAATATGGCTGATTTAGTTTTAAATCCCCTTGAACATATGTCACAACATAATGATGACCTGGAAGTAAGAGTCAAGAGAACCATTGATATAATGCAATAATGCATGAGGCATTGAAGCACTTTCCATAATGACTAGAAGAGTAACTAGTCAAAGGAGTATATGTGACTCATATGAATGGTATACAACTCCTAGGAAAGATATAACCCAACTGTAATACAATTATGCAAACAAGTTCCATGTTCAAGGGTGGCATGGCTGACACTACCACTATTATAGATATAGATCAATGGTAAAACACACTTCCCCCACTATTTATTTTTTTAGTTTCTCTGTCATGGTTTAACAAGCGCAAAAGAGAGATACAATTGTGGTCAATAATGTATTTTGACTTCTATTGTTATCAGCCCAAATTATATTTGAAAGGATACTTGTGAATTTTTTTTTATCAGCCCCACACCAATACTCACATAAGTGCTCTAGGAATCACCGAAAAAGGGTATACTAGAACATGTATACGTCGTAAGGTCTAGGTACAAAATTCAAGTTGATCGATTGTGATGATATTTCCTTGTTGAGGAAAGAGAATGATATTAAATACTGATGAGACCCCAAAAAACTAATTCATCTCACATAACTAAGTACACCCAGATACAAAATTATATTCCAGAGGAGCATCGACCACCTCCACTTAAACAGAGACAGTATTACAACTTAAATCAATGGGAAATGGAACAATAATACCATAAGTCGTGAACATATGTCTTTGAAAGGAATTCAACATGATGTTATATGGATCAAGCTTTGGAGAGCCAAGGGATTTCCATCTGGCAATGGACGTGATGCATGTAGAGGCATCCTCACCAAAATTTCTTTGTAAGATTTTTTTCCCACTTACTATCACTTGGATTTGAAAATAAATCTAGTGGAAAATATTATTACGAGTGTGATCCAAGTGAAATTAAATGAAACTAAACTCTAAGGGATCAATCCCACTTATGGAAGAAAACAATTATTTCTACTACCTGGGGAAACTATGGAGGACTTCTAAATAAAACATGGCAGGGATGATTTTAAGGATGGAAAATTATTTTAAACTGTAGAAAACTTGGCGAATATTACTAATCCTTCATATGTCAACTATAAATGTTTGGCGATATTTTTTTAAAATATTCAAATTTCTAAGTATTTTATATAGTTTTTATAAAATTTTGGCGATTTTTAAGGTAAAATAATTTTATCCTATATAATTTGGGCGAATCATTTTTAAAATAACGAATCTTGTTTTTGGAAAACACCATGGAAAATTAGCCCGTGAGTGAAATTTATCCCCTAAAATCATCCCTGAAACATGGCACATGGTGCTTGGGTCAAGTTTTCCACAATATTGTAGTTGTGGGCGGCCTATTTATTTGGATTATGAGTGATGTGTCAAAGAACACCCTTTGGTGGGTGAAAAATTGTGTCAAAGGATGGATTCTCTATCTAGAGAGGGCCACCGATATGGGAAGAGGGGACTTGATCCTGATTCGCAGGACCAACCTCAGGGTTATCGTAGTTTCATGGTTGATTTTATAAAGAAATGGTATGGTCAGACATGAGGATATTGGTGGTCAAGAACGACCCCTAAAATTGAGGAGTACTTGTCATTCCTCATTGTAGAGGGATAGGATTTGACATAACCATTTGTTGTGGCTAGGGGTAAATGGATGAGTCAGGAGAGAAGGTTGTTGGGGAGCCTTATATTGGGAAATGTAGCATTGAATATCATCCATCTTGGAACACTAGTGAGTAGGATGGTCTTCCCCACAAATATTGTAGGGAAACCTATTATTCTTGTTCTCTTACGTGCCTCCCTAAGTAGTTTTTTGGGCTTGATGGGCTCTGCATTGATTATTATAAAAAAAAAAAATGTTCTCCTTCTTCCCCCCATGTTGCTAAAGATTCTTTGGTTGTGTGTATTGAATTGAATTCAACTCAAAGGGTTGAACATGAACTTGAGTAGTTTGGGTGTTGGGCGTAGTAGCTAATGGGTTTGATCAACTATGCATGTGACCCAACTGTTCAACTAACTATCCCACATATGAACGGGAAACAAAACCAACCACACCATTGATATGGGGTGCTATGTTTATCCTATGAGGATCCATTAAATATGGCCTCAGAGAATGCAGGATGATATTGTCTAATGTGTCAAACTGAAAGTAGATCATATATAAATGATGGGAACTTGATACATATTACTCCTCATAATCCACCCCTTCCATAGAAACATCCTTGGCGATAGGTGGCAAGAGGGAATTGGTAAAACCACTCCATGAGGAGTTGTTAAATAATTTTGGTTTTTATCATTCTATGTCTTTGTCTCCACTCATGCACGTGATAAAAACTATGAGTGGATTTATCTTTATGCGCATATGTCAACAACTCTATCCTAGTATCGTACCTAATGGCCAATTGAAAGTGCATCAAAAAAACCATCGCCAATTTATTGAAGCTGGAAAAGGAAGATCCCTTAAGTTTTGTATACCATTTTCGACACCTCCAGTCAAGAATGTTTGGAAAAGATGTAGTCTAACACTATTGTCCATCTAAGAGTTGTATGAACCCCATAAATGATAAGTCATGATATGTGTGGATGGGTCTTCTCCTCGCTTTCCGTAAAAACTTCAACATGGTGGGTAGTGGACAATGGGGTTATTTATCAAACACAACAAATCGAGAAATTCTAATGTCACCAAGAAAGGAAATAAAATGTTGGAAAATGGATATTAGGTATATTATGAAGCATCGTGTGACCTGGATAGGCCACAAGGCATCCCCATGTTTTGTTTTTAGAAGGGATTCAATGTTATAAAAGTGTTACTTCCTCCAGGGATGGAATAACTCCAAGGATCATGACTTCTCATAGGATGCCACATGCCCCAGGAGGATTTCCTCTAAGGATAAAGGAATCCTAGAAACATGACTACTTCCAGGATAGTACATGCCCGCAAAAGGATCACCCACGAGAGAAGATATGGATGCCTAAGGAATACTAATTCCTTGACCATAATTATCCCTAGAAAAATAATTTCCATAACAAAAGATGTGTATAAAAGGAAAACCACCCCATTGAGCATAACTTCCCCTAGAGGGAGTGCCCCTAGGAATAGCAGTATGACTAGAAATTACACTACTCCCTAGACCATAAGTGCCCCTAGGAATAGAGGTAAATGTAGAAGGAATAGATCTTCCAAGAATTAGTGTGTTATTCCATAAGATATTAAATCCTCTAGAAAAATTACTTCCCATCTAATTACTAGGATCATCCCAAAACCCACTAGATACATTCCAATGGAAAGGAAAAATAACATTTAGCATTATCAAGATTCCTATAGGGATACCAGAGGTGGAATAAGTTCCACTTTCAACATTGAAAACAAGGCTAGGCACCTCACTCGATGGATATTCATATGCGTCCATCGCAATAGATGGGATGGGAATGTGTTGGAAGCCAATTCATTTTTTTTTAATTGCCCTAAAAGATGCCTACACCTATGTCTCTTGAATTTCAAAATTTCTGTCGCATTTCGCAAAAGACGACACTTTCATTTCAAGCGACATTTGCAAATTCGTTTCAATTTAGTTTTCAGGACTGAAAGCGTGAAAACTCATCCATCGTCATTTGGACTGTTATGACCTTCTCATTGATATGTTGATTGGTACTTACCTTTGGTTTATTTTTCGAACTATGTCCATTTGTTTATCATCACTCTGATTGCGCAGCTTGATTTTTTAATTGATAAGGCATTGAGTTTGTTGATTGATGAATTATACTTGATTATATAGAGGTCATGGTGGATTAAAGTTTTCTTTATGATACGATCCTATTATTATGAGATCTCGACTTATAGATTTTATAAAATCTCTTGTTGCAATGTTTTATAAATTTGGACTATGCAACAAGCGCATGGGTCAAAGGTGAGTTTGGTGTCATGGCAATGTTTTATGCTTGGCGCATTGGTGAAACTTTTGGATTTCATGTTGGTTTGAACTATACACTTGGCCCATTAATATAACATATGGTTTTGGTTTTACATTTCCTTAATGGCACGTTGATATGGTTATTCACCGATTCGGGTTGGCCGATTAATATGTTTTAAACGTTATTATTATTGATTGAACAATATTGTACTGTGCCATTAATACACTGCATGGCGGTGATAATCCCACCACCTTCGAATGCATTACATTGATTCATTCCCCTTTGAGCGCTTGCAGCTGTTAAGCCCTATCAATTTTTCCTCCTACATATTGTATTGTTCAAACCAAACCCTACCATGCACCCGCACCATGGCTCCGGTCATAAGGGATGAGCCCAATGGTAGCCAGGCACTGTTAATGTTTTATGGTGCTTACAGCGACCTGAAGGAATTCGGATGGCTCCCGTTCATACGAAATTTTGATGGCTTTAACCATGGTGTAGCTCGGCAATTTGCGTTAACCTTCGATGGCTGTCGAGCCAAGGTTGGAAATGTCCAGTTAGAAATTGATGAGAAATTTCTTAGTTTGGCTACTGGTCTGCCTGCTACTGGTCAGAAATGGTCGAAAAATTGCAAAGTGGAAGATGTCCCGTGGACATTACTCTTCCAGTCACGAAAGGTGAGTTCTTGTGACAAGGGTTTGCCTGCAAATATGTTGAAGCAATGATGGCGCGACTTGCTGATGGTAATCAAGCAGTTCATTACCTGCGAGGGCCTGTATGGTTTCATTTTCTTGTACCACCTTCGGTTAATTATGGTTTTCATGGGTTATGAAATTAATATGCCTCACTACTTGCATAGGAGTTTGTTTAAAATGTCTAAAAGGTTCAAACGGAACCAGTCCGATACCAGTCTTTTCCATTTTGGGTTAATTAAAAAGGTTATGGTTTATGAGTTGGGGTTACACCGAGATTGTTGGGAGGATTTTCTTAAACGTAATAATTTTGGTCACTCGAGCCCACCACAGGTTGATAAACCCATGGTGAGAGAGAGTAAGTCGATACCCCCTGTGCCTTACAGTTCTCTATTGCCTACACCCCTACCCGATTCACCTATCGACCTACCCGGTGTTGTTACCAGTCATGTCAAAAATACTAAACCCGTGGCTAAAAATCCTAAGACTAAACCTACTGCCAATTCTAAAGGCAAGAAGAACGCCCGGTTAATCTCTCGCATGGCAAGAAACAAACCAAAGGCACCTGTTAAGCCTAACCTTATCATGGTTAGTGAAGATTCTGACTCAGAGATTGAACGCTACCTGGCAAGTGAATATCCCTATTCCGAAGGTCTGTTTGACAAACCCTCATACGATTTTGTGAACAATCTACCACCATGTTTACAAAATGATCCTAATTATCCAGGCATCAAAATGCCTTGTGAAACCCCTGGTGACTCATCTAAACCCCTTTCTGCTCCAACTGAAACAACCGCTCCACCATGTGAACAGTGTGGCTTGTGGTTGGAAAGGTATTACCTCCATGTGCCAATGCTGCAGTCCAGAATCCATGCTCTGGAAGATCAAGTGGCAAGGCTTACCAGCCAGAAGGCAAAGATATCATCCACTGATAAGAAGCAGCGAACAACATGATCGATTTTGTTTAAGAATGTGGAGTCTGCTACAGCGGTTGTGAACTCAAAGCTGGCATAGTCCAAACAGTCGCACTGGTATGATTATCACCTGTTTATATGATGACCTCACAACTCTGTGTATAGCCTCGAGTTGAAATTGGTTAATAAGCATGGATGTGTTGTATATAAGTTTGATTAATCGATTTTCGGATTGGTTTTGATTATATTTAGTTCTGATCTGATTGATAATGATTGGATTTGATTGTTTTTGGATACTCTGTTATTTATAGAAGATTGTTCATATCTTTTCTAAACACAGGTTATCCCAATTTTGGAACACAGTCAATATCTCATTTCAAATTGGTTATATCCTGTGCGGTATGGTTGGAAAATTGGTTAGTTGTTATGATTGTATATTCTATGTTCGGATCAATTCGTATATCATTTTGTTATTATATAACCGAATTGCGAATAGATATGAATAGTGGCCGTTATACCTAACCAAATCGATTTGGACTGTTTTGTTATCAGATTGTAACAAATATGTCGTTTGAATTCGATTTGAGGAATGGGATTGATTATATTCAGTCTTACGATTTATGTCTATAATTAAACTCAGCCATATTCGCTTTGGTTATTTACCCGGTTTATATTAGGAATTTTGTTGATTATATCAAGACCCTGTCTGTTGACTGTGTGGTGATCAATAACGAAATTCGTTTGGTCATTACTCATTGAGTATGATTCCATTGGAAACAGTTTACCTATCTTTACACATGATTGAATGATATCAATCTATTGCTATGACTATAACGAGTCAACGATTGTTATGATTTCTATTTTGGTCATATCTGTTAACCGTATGACACTCAGCGACCGAAGACTATGGCAAAGTTTGTGGATATTGTTATGCGTATTTCGTTTTGATTATAATCGTAAAAATTTGATATTTGATTAACACAATATGAATTTTACACAGTTGTAACCGATCGATTGTGATTGTGTTCGATTATAACTATATCGATTTTGGATACAATGTGATTTACTTGTAATTGCATTTGGATATGAAACAGTGTGGTTATTATTTGACCCGATTTAATGGCAATTAAAAAACAGAGCATTCTTATCCTGTTTCGATTGCATCCTTTTTTATTTGATTTGATTTGAATGAAAAATTTTCTTGAACCACTAGTAATTCGATTTTAATGTTTGTTAAAAGAGAATTAAATTGGATTGTTTTTAAAATATTTCATTTGATTTCTATCTGATTCTATATGCTATTTTAGACTAGCTACAGAATCAGATGATTATGTAGCTAAGTCTGTAAGATCATTTTCTTTTTGTTTTGTTACTGAAATATCTTTCTAATTGGATATTTGTGTCCTATTGCAGGTAAATTTGAATTTCAATTGAGTTTATGAGCAGTTAGGGGATGTTTCCAAGATTTCACTTGCATTTCATTTCCTAGTTTAGAAGATTTTGGGGATATTACCCAGATTATGTAATACATTTTAATATTATCCACAAGGAAGTTTTACCTTGTGGAGAGACTTATATATACTTATGATTTTAGTAATAATCATCATCCTCATTCGTGGGCGAAAAAGGATATGGAGTTCTAATACAGACTAGAGCAGAATTGATGTTTTGTCACAGCTTTAGCTTCTCAATATATCAACATTTTGTTTCATGTTTTGTATATCACTTTGTTTATGGTTTATGACTACTTTAGCTATCTAAATCATGTGCAAATGATATAATTTTAATCACTATTATCCATATCTTGTCTCTTCCAAATAGATAAAAGACATAACAATTGTTAATTCAGTTTGTGAATGACAGGTTTATCTTCTCCATAAATTGAATTGTTATATATAAGTCCTTGCATAACAGGTTTCCCTTATTGCAGGAATTTATAATCATAAGATTGTTATGATTTTCTTTTATGTCTTGTTTGTCCTGTAAAACACTTCAAGAAGCAGCACAACCTATCGTTTACGAAAATCTTATGGACTAACCGGTGCGAGTTTCCTCCTCCGACCAACTTAGAAGTTATCATACACAGGGCAGATTTGGAGCGTTTCCAGGTCAACTAGTTTGTTGTTTACTGTTTTCATTAAGTAGTATAAGTTTAATTAGATTTATATTATATTGTTTAATTTCAGTAAATATATTAGATTGTTTAATTTCAGTAATGTTTATTTCTTTTTCATAAAATATAAAAATCAAAAAGAGATTCTTGGTTGTCTTGGGGCAGAAAATACATGAGTTTTGCAGGTTTTAATTAAATCTGTAGATTGTTTATAGTGTACATTTGTGAATAAGTAATATTGCAGCTGATAATTAGATAGTTGATTTGAGTTATTACAATAGTAATTAGTGGATTGTATATAATAGTTAGAATATTTATGTTTAGTTTTAGTTTAGTTTTAGTTTGTTTTATTAGTTTTATTTAGTTTAGTTTGTTTAGATTACTTAGCTCAGATCAATTCTCTATTTGGTTTTCATAGTTGACCTTAGAGCGGCCAAAAGAGCCATTGAAATCGTCAGGGTGGTCCATTCCAAACGGCTTGGGTTATTTAGACAACCCCGGACCGGTTCCACTCTCCCAGTTGACGGACGATCAATTTCGCCCGTCAACAAATGGCGCTAGAAGGAGCGCCTGAACTTAATTAATGGCATGAGGTGGTTGCAAGACTCCTCCCCCACCTAATCACACACCTATAGTGACTAGAAGTCGTTCACAAGATAATATCCCCCCTCAAACAGCAACTACTTCAACCGAAGATCCACAGATCACAGTTGAGCCAACAACCCCTAATCCTACAGGCGGTGATCCCCAAGAGATCATTCGTCAATCTCTTATCATAACACATAGTGCCTTAGCAAGTCTTAGGCGACCAAACCGCCTATGGGGTCAACCTTTAGACTTCTCTGATATTAGAGAACAGTTAGGTGACATAGACCTCACTGTGAATCCAACAGATCCAAACACAAATCCTGCTGCAGGAGGATCTGGGATACCTCCTTCACCACCTCCCTCATCTCCTTCCTCTTCTGTCGGAGATTCCTCTTCTGACGAAGGAAACTCACCTTCTCAGCCTTCCACACCCAATTCCCCAATGGCAAATCAGAACAACCCTGCTAGACCCTGGTTGGACCAGGATGTTGTAGCTGTACCTGGAGCCCAGCACCCTTTACCTAAGCATCCGGAGAAATGGCTTCCTAAGTTTGATCCCGATTCAAAACAGGTAGCTGAAGATCATATCAAAAAATTTATGTTAGCCATCAGACTTCGTAATGTTGAACATGAAGATGTTGTTTGTAGGTTGTTCCCTTACACCTTTGAGGGTAATGCGTCCACTTGGTACTTTTCCCAACAACCTCACACTATAGTGTCTTGGGAAAATATTGAGTCATGCTTTTTGGAAAAATTCGGAGATGGAAAACCTCCGGAAGTTTTAGTCATGGATCTTTCAATCTTAAAAATGAACTCAAAAGAAAAAGTTAAAGATTTTAACCAAAGATTTTTGAAACTTAAGAATCGAATCCCTGCAGACTCTATGCCTGTTGAGAGTCTTGTAATAGCTTACTATACTAAAGCTCTACATCAAAGTATAGCTATTTGGGTGAAAAGATCTAAAAAGGCCACGTTGTTAGAAGCCTTTGAAGAGGCTACTCAGATTGAAAAAGATATACTTAGTCTTAAGGATTCTTCTAGCAACGAAACTGAAACTGTTTCTTCTTCCAAAAAAAAGATTGAAATTCTTCCCAGACCAACACAAAACAAAACACAACCCTAGAACTCTGATTTGGAAAATTTAACCAAAGTTGTACAAAAATTATCTAATCAAGTTATAGATTTAAAAAGGTCGACTGAAGAAGCCTCTTCGAGTAAAGGACCCTACAAACCTCCTTTCCGAAAGCCTTTTCCCGCCAACCGG
>ML787710.1:87277-103459 GCA_009831015.1 Picea engelmannii | reverse complement strand
TTGATCCCGATTCAAAACAGATAGCTGAAGATCATATCAAAAAATTTATGTTAGCCATCAGACTCTGTAATGTTGAACATGAAGATGTTGTCTGTAGGTTGTTCCCTTACACCTTTGAGGGTAATGCGTCCACTTGGTACTTTGCCCAACAACCTCACACTATATTGTCTTGGGAAAAGTTTGAGTCATGGATATTTCAATCTTAAAAATGAACTCGAAAGAAAAAGTTAAAGATTTTAACCAAAGATTTTTGACACTTAAGAATCGAATCCCTGTAGACTCTATGCCTACTGAGAGTCTTGTAATAACTTACTATACTAAAGCTCTACATCAAAGTATAGCTATTTGGGTGAAAAGATCTAAAAAGGCCACGTTGTTAGAAGCCTTTGAAGAGGCTACTTAGATTGAAAAAGATATACTTAGTCTTAAGGATTCTTCTAGAAACGAAACTGAAACTGTTTCTTCTTAAAAAAAAAAGATAGAAATTCTTCCCAGACCAACACAAAACAAAACACAACCCCAGAACTCTGATTTGGAAAATTTAACCAAAGTTGTACAAAAATTATCTAATCAAGTTATAGATTTAAAAAGGTCGACTGAAGAAGCCTCTTCGAGTAAAGGACCCTACAAACCTCCTTTCCGAAAGCCTTTTCCCGCCAACCGGCCTAATCCGAACCCCGAAGGCTTGAACCTAGAAAGTTTGCAATGTGCTCTCCAAACAATTCTAGGGGCCCAAGATGACTTGATCCTCCCTGAAATCCCTCAAGAGGAAATCGAGCAGGAAACAACTCAAGGAGAAGAGTCTTCTATAAATATCTTTGGACATTTCTCGGATAGTATCTTTCAAGCCAACTTCGAGACTGTTCACCCTTACAATACTAGGAGTAAGACAACAAATAAACCTCCTGCCGAGAACACTACAAATTTACCTCCAAATCCATCTAAATCAATAGAAACAAAACAAAGGAATGCTGGACCTAAATTAGATTATGATGTTGTTGAAGATCTTAAAAAATTACGGGCTAACATTTCTATTTATGAGTTGTTGAAATTTCCATTTTTGTTACAGAAGATGTTTCAAAATTTCAAAATTTCTGTCGCATTTCGCGAAAGACGACACTTTCATTTCAAGCGACATTTGCAAATTTGTTTCAATTTAGTTTTCACGACTGAAAGCGTGAAAACTCATCCATCGTCATTTGGATTGTTATGACCTTCTCATTGATATGCTGATTGGTACTTACCTTTGGTTCATTTTTCGAACTATGTCCATTTGTTTATCATCACTCTGATTGTGCAACTTGATTTTTTAATTGATAAGGCATTGAGTTTGTTGATTGATGAATTATACTTGATTATATAGAGTTCATGGTGGATTAAAATTTTCTTTATGATATGATCCTATTATTATGAGCTCTCGACTTATAGATTTTATAAAATCTCTTGTTGCAATGTTTTATAAATTTGGACTATGCAACAAGCGCATGGGTCAAAGGTGAGTTTGGTGTCATGGCAATGTTTTACGCTTGGCGCATTGGTGAAACTTTTGGATTTCATGTTGGTTTGAACTATACACTTGGCGCATTAATATAACATATGGTTTTGTTTTTACATTTGCTTAACGACACGTTGATATGGTTATTCACCGATTCGGGTTGGCCGATTAATATGTTTTAAACGTTATTATTATTGATTGAATAGCACTGTAATGTGCCATTAATACACAGCATGACAGTGATAATCCCACCACCTTCGCACGCATTACATTGATTCATTCCCCTTTGATCGCTTGCAGCTGTTAAGCCCTATCGATTTTTCCTCCTGCATATTGTATTGTTCAAACCAAACCCTACCATGCACCTGCACCATGGCTCCGGTCGTAAGGGCTAAGCCCAATGGTAGCCAGGCACTGTTAATGTTTGATGGTGCTTACAATGACCTGAAGGAATTCGGATGGCTCCCGTTCATACGAAAGTTTGATGTCTTTAACCCTGGTGTAGCTCGGCAATTTGCGTTAACCTTCGATGGTTGTCGAGCCAAGGTTGGGGATGTCCAGTTAGAAATTGATGAGCAATTTCTTAGTTTGGCTACTGGTCTGCCTGCTACTGGTAAGAAATGGTCGAAAAATTGCAAAGTGGAAGATGTCCCGTGGACATTACTCTTCCAGTAACGAAAGGTGAGTTCTTGTGACAAGGGTTTGCCTGCAAATATGTTGAAGCAACGCTAGCGCGACTTGCTGATGGTAATCAAGCAGTTCATTACCTGCGAGGGCCGGTATGGTTTCATTTTCTTGTACCACCTTCAGCTACTTATGGTTTTCATGGGTTATGAACTTAATATGCCTCACTACTTGCATAGGCGTTTGTTTAAAATGTCTAAAAGGTTCAAACGGAACCAGTCTGATACTAGTCTTTTCCATTTCGGGTTAATTAAAATTCTTATGGTTTATGAGTTGTGGTTACACCGAGATTGTTGGGAGGATTTTATTAAACGTAATAATTTTGGTCACTCGAGCCCACCACAGGTTGATAAACCCATGGTGAGCGAGAGTAAGTCGATACCCCCTGTTCCTTACAGTGCTCTGCTTCCTACACCCCTACCCGATTCACCTATCGACCTACCCGGTTCTCTTACCAGTCATGTCGAAAATACTAAACCCGTGGCTAAAAAGCCTAAGACTAAACCTACTGCCAATTATAAAGGCAAGAAGAACGCCCAGTTAATCTCTCGCACGGCAAGAAACAAACCAAAGGCACCTATTAATCCTGACCCTATCATGGTTAGTGAATATTCTGACTCAGAGATTGAACGTTACCTGGCAAGTGAATATCCCTATTCTGAAGGTCTGTGTGACAAACCCTCATACGATTTTGTGAAAAATCTACCACCATGTTTACAAAATGATCCTAATTATCCAGGCATCAAAATTCCTTGTAAAACCCCTGGTGACTCGTCTAAACCCATTCCTTCTCCAACCGAAACAACTGCTCCACCATGTGAACAGTGCGTCTTGTGGTTGGAAAGGTATTACCTCGATGTGCCAATGCTGCAGTCCAAAATCCATGCTCTGGAAGATCAAGTGGCAAGGCTTACTAGCCAAAAGGCAAAGATGTCATCCACTGATAAGAAGCAGTGAACAATAGGATCGATTTTATTTAAGAATGTGGAGTCTGCTACAGTGGTTGTGAACTCAAAGCTGGCATAGTCCAAACAGTCGCACTGGTATGATTATCACCTGTTTATATGATGAACTCACAACTCTGTGTATAGAATCGAGTTGAAATTGGTTAATAAGCATGCATGTGTTGTATATAAGTTTGATTAATTGATTTTCGGATTGGTTTTGATTAGATTTAGTTTTGATCTGATTGATCATGATTGGATTTGATTGTTTTTGGATACTCTGTTATTTATTGAAGATTGTTCATATCTTTTCTAAACACAGGTTATCCCAATTTTGGAACACAGTCAATATCTCATTTTGAATTGGTTATATCCTGTGCGGTATGGTTGGCAAATTGATTAGCTGTTGTGATTGTATATTCTATGTTCGGATCAATTCATATATCATTTTGTTATTATATAACCGAATTGCGAATAGATATGAATAGTGGCCGTTATACCTAACCAAATTGATTTGGACTGTTCTGTTATCAGATTGTAACAAATATGTCGTTTGAATTCGATTTGAGGAATGGGATTGATTATATTCAATCTTACGATTTATGTCTATAATTAAACTCAACCATATTCGCTTCGGTTATTTACCCGGTTTATATTAGGAATTTTGTTGATTATATCAAGACCCTGTCTGTTGACTGTGTGGTGATCAATAATGAAATTCGTTTGGTCATTACTCATTGAGTATGATTCCATTGGAAACAGTTTACCTATCTTTACACATGATTAAATGATATCAATCTATTGCTATGACTATAACGAGTCAACGATTGTTATGATTGCTATTTTGGTCATATCTGTTAACCGTATGACACTCAATGACCGAAGACTATGGCAAAGTTTGTGGATATTGTTATGCGTATTTCGTTTTGATTATAATCGTAACAGTTTGATATTTGATTAACACAATATGAATTTTACACAGCTGTAACCGATCGATTGTGATTGTGTTCGATTATAACTATATAGATTTTGGATACGATGTGATTTACTTTTAATTGCATTTGGATATGAAACAGTGTGGTTATTATTTGACCCGATTTAATGGCAATTAAAAAACAGAGAATTCTTATCCTGTTTCGATTGCATCCTTTTCGATTTGATTTGATTTGAATGATAAATTTGCTTGAACCACTAGTAATTCGATTTTAATGTTTGTTAAAAGAGAATTAAATTGGATTGTTTTTAAAAGATTTCATTTTATTTCTATCTGATTCTATATGCTATTTTAGACTAGCTACAGAATCAGATGATTTTGTAGCTAAGTCTGTAAGATCATTTTCTTTGTGTTTTGTTACTGAAATATCTTTCTAATTGGATATTTGTTTCCTATTGCAGGTAAATTCAAATTGCAATTGAGTTTATGAGCAGTTAGGGGATGTTTCCAAGATTTCACTTGCATTTCATTTCCTAGTTTAGAAGATTTTGGGGATATTACCCATATTATGTAATACATTTTAATATTATCCACAAGGAAGTTTTACCTTGTGGAGAGACTTATATATACTTATGATTTTTGTAATAATCATCATCCTCATTCATGGGAGAAAAAGGATATGGAGTTCTAATACAGACTGGAGCAGAATTGATGTTTTGTCACAGCTTTAGCTTCTCAATATATCAACATTTTGTTTCATGTTTTGTATATCACTTTGTTTATGGTTTATGACTACTTTAGCTATCTAAATCATGTGCAAATGATATAATTTTGATCACTGTTATCCATATCTTGTCTCTTCCAACTAGATAAAAGACATAACAATTGTTAATTTAGTTTGTGAATGACAAGTTTATCTTCTCCATAAATTGAATTGTTATATATAAGTCCTTGCATAACAGGTTTCCCTTATTGCAGGAATTTATAATCATAAGATTGTTATGATTTTCTTTTATGTCTTGTTTGTCCTGTAAAACACTTCAAGAAGTAGCACAACCTATCGTTTACGAAAATCTTATGGACTAACCGGTGCGAGTTTCCTCCTCCGACCAGCTTAGAAGTTATCATACACAGGGCAGATTTGGAGCGTTTCCAGGTCAACTAGTTTATTGTTTACTGTTTTCATTAAGTAGTATAAGTTTAATTAGATTTATATTAGATTGTTTAATTTCAGTAAATATATTAGATTTTTTAATTTCAGTAATGTTTATTTCTTTTTCATAAAATATAAAAATCAAAAAGAGATTCTTGGTTGTCTTAGGGAAGAAAATACATGAGTTTTGCAGGTTTTAATTAAATCTGTAGATTGTTTATAGTGTACATTTGTGAATAGGTAATATTGCAGCTGATAATTAGATAGTTGATTTGAGTTATTACAATAGTAATTAGTGGATTGTATATAATAGTTAGAATAGTTATATTTAGTTTTAGTTTAATTTTAGTTTGTTTTATTAGTTTTATTTAGTTTAGTTTGTTTATATTACTTAGCTCAGATCAATTCTCTCTTTGGTTTTCATAGGAGACCTTAGAACGGCCAACGGAGCCGTTAAACTCGTCGGGGTGGTCCATTCCAAACGGCTTGGGTTATTTAGACAACCCCGGACCGGTTCCACTCTCCCAGTTGACGGACGGTCAATTTCGCCCGTCAACAGAGTGTTAATGCTAGGTATGCTCATGGAAGGAAAGGAAGACACATATGACATCCCCCAAATGGAGACACCTAGTGAAATGGGAATACATGGTGTAGGTCCAATGAAATTAAGGGACATAAAGGAGGACATCACTCAAGTGCCATATATAACACTAGTTGATGGGATTTAAGGAACAACCACACTGGATGAAACACTTCAGCCTGCCATGGTGTTAGGATAAATAAACAAAGCAAAATTCTCACTAAAGAGATCCCTAACTTGGAAAAGTATAGGGTGATTAGGACCATTCAAAGGAGGTTTAAAATGGGGTGGAGGAATTTCATAGACCACTTCAACTTTGAAAGTCTCACTCTCCTCGGACCTTTTGTCTGACTCTTTAAAATCTTGGTCACCTATTTCTCATCGCTTAAAAGGTGGTTGTTCCTCCATTATAGGAACACGTATTCATTGTTTATGGGACCAATGAAGAAGTTGTTCAACCATGGTGAACAAAATGTTTGAAAACCAAAATAATAGTTAATCCTATGACCAATGCAGACTTGGAACCAAAGAGCACATCCCTAAAAAATCTAGGCTATCAATAATCAATACCAATGGATGAAGGGAACTCCCGAAAACCAACCCTTTAGGGATGTCAAGTTGCCAAAATATTGGCTAATGAATGTGTGAGGAAAGATTATGATAACCCACACATAATAAACCTAACTAGTGCAAGTACCCTCTATTAAGGTCGACACCTTTCGAGGGAATTTAAATAGGGATTGAGCATATGCCTTGGGTACCATAGGCACTTCACACTCCCAATCACCTATGTAGCTACCAAGGAAAGGTCACTATGGTTTTATATCTCACAATCGGTGAGAAAGAGAATAGTTAAAGGTCTGACCACACATATGGATAGGGAAACTAAGATGGAAGCCTTGAAATCACTATCTCATCAAGAGGTGTGGGAACTTATGAATCCCTCATGCATGAGGTAGTCGAATAATTCTATCAAACACCAAGACAGGCATAGATGGGATATCACTCTACTTGCCCCAATGCAACCTCAATATTGAGTTCCATGTTAGAGTATATTCCCAACAAACATGTTGTGATTATGGATTTGAACTCTCTTTAGTGACTTCTAGGTTGAGTTTATGTGGCCTTGGAGAATTTAGTCCCCAACCCTACATGAAGGTCCTAAATCCTATCTATATTCATTTTCTATCAACAAAAATATTATAATTGATTTTAAATTAAGATTTTTTTTTCTTATGACTGTTGATTAGGAAAGGTAATGAATGAAACTTTAATGATGTTTTTAACTCTTTACCAATCCGAAGAAGATAAAATATGCTTGCAAAATATGTAACTTTCACTAACAATGAACTCTAACTAAGGAAGGGAAGAGAAAATTTTCCTTTTCAATTTTCAAAATAATCAAGAGAACCTCAAAATTATGAAAAAACCATGCAAGTAAACTAAATAAATAAACAAGATCCTTGAATGAAAAACACACCAATGCAATCTCTTTTCAAAGCACCCGAAAGCTTAACCCTAGTAATGTTTTTTTTTGTGTGTTTTCAAATGAAATTTCCTTCTAATCTAATAAAATAAACATGTAGATAAAATAAAATAAAACAATCAAATGGATGTGTGATATTGGTAGTGATTCCCCTTGACACACTCTAATGTCTACACAGGATCAAAAAACCCAAAACTTAAGAGAAAGACCTAGAAATGGAACATTGTTCTACAAACACAAAATAGATGCAAAAGGGAGAAAGACACACTACCAAATATAAAATGATCTATTCGGTATGCTTCACAGATCACCACTTAGTAGGTAGCTCACACACTCAAGCAAGAAAACCCAACCAAAACACTCAAGACACATCAAACTCACTTCAAACTCAAACAACAAAGAAGAGGATTAAATAGCTAAGTGATGTATGATCTGAAACCTCTAACATGCTTGTAATACTAGGCAAAGTTCATATTTGATCAAGGAAAATAAGACAAAATTCAAAAAAAATCACTTGTAGGGGTAGTCGTGGTCTAACATGTATTTATCTAGAGACCATCTCTAGGTAGTTGCAGCCCAACATTTATGCAACTCATGATCGGTTGATTTGGTTTGAACTATTCAATTGCAAGCATCTGCAAAATTGGGAAAAGGACCCATATATGGCCCAGGTATGATAGATATAGTATCTCAACTAATGATAAGGAAGACTACTAGGCTACAAAAATAGGTTTCAAAGGTAAAGAAACAAGGGAAATAAAATAAGTAAGAATCAAAGATCCTTCCCCGGTGGAGTCTCCAATTGTATTGATGGATAAATATCTATTATGGATAAGAAATACCTCCCTTGGATCCACCCTTGATATATGAAAAATATCGAGATACACCACTACACAATTTTTCCTAGATCTACTAAATTTGTTTCTACTTAAGGAAGAAGATAGAATGGCATAACTTTGAAATGACGATTGTCCTTACTTATCCTAGCCATTGCAGCTTCGAAGATCTAGTTTCATCTCTTGAAACCTACTTCCTACACGCAAGTGAAAATAAATGCTAATCCTCAAAACTTCTTAAGCTTTAATAAATCTCGTATCTACCCTATATCTAATATTATCTACTCAAGGAAGGAGAAAATATAACACAAGAAAATATTGAGCATTGAATATATAATCATTGGAAGGGGAAACGAATATAGATATATATGAATAAATAAGAGAGTGAATACACCAACATGTCATAGCTTGAGTTGTGATTCACTCCTGCTAAGATCCTTCTTCTTTCTCCTCCCTATCTCTCACACAAGCAAGGCTAATGTGATATGAAGACTCATTTCTCATGGAATATCTCCTATGAAATTCCAACAAAATGTACCTATAAATGATCCTTCCTCCTATTTCCCATGGAATTCCTTCCTTATATAGATTGGTCGAGGAGGCTAGGAGAGGATTACATATCTCTAGAAATTACCGAAATTGACTCTATTAAGAGTTCCCAATCTCATATCATGATATAAAAAACTCACCCAATGCTAATATCCTTAGAGATCACCAAATCTAGAAGGTACATGGGCAATCGTGGGATGGAAGTAATGTAGCTAGTGACCAATTATGGGATATTTTTGGGATCAATATCATCGGTTCATGCTATGTCAAATACCTAGGGCATGACCTCTCTAAAATATCACTAAAATATAGGGTAGAAGAGTGTGTCTCAACATGATGCATCAATGGATCCTCCATGAGTCCCTATGGTGGAAAACAATGTTATAACACTCTAATAGTTTGGCTTCTCTCTAAAAAATAAATGGAACCAAAACTAGACCTTGAGAAATGCAGGGTCCTAAAAAAGAAGGAAACAAATATAGTAGCAATTCAACTTGTATATCATATTAATAGTAGAAATAAAATATAGACAGCATGAATATAGAATATAGACACAACTATCCTATGACAATGAATCTAATATAATACAAGGATCCATTTCAATCCCAAAGGTATCAAATACACCTATAAACCTAATACATGTCGATGTTTGTATATTTAGATGGGTACTTTCGCATAGGTCTAAGTGTTTAGACATTTGGAAGTCGTCCAAAGCCTTCTACCTTAGTAATTTACTTTAATTTAAGGAATTATTAAAGTAAAGTGATTTTAATAATTAGTTGAGTTTAATTTTGTGAAATAATAAAGTTATTAGCATTAGTGATTTTATTCATAGCCATTGATATCAATTCAAGTGAGATTTAATCTCAACCATCAATCACTTTGGATATTAGGGTTAAATCGTATCTCAATACTATAAAATCAAGGATAGGGTAAAGGAGGAGACACTTCTATGATCATATCATAGATACAAAGCATATTAGGATTTTTTCCCAAGGAGATATTGGATAAGTGGAGAAGGAATTTCATCTAGAGATAAGTATAGGTTAGGTTGAAGAGAGAACATGGGTAACCATAAGAAAATATTTCATATTAGAGACACATCAGTAGAGTGAAGTTGTACACACTTCATATGTTAGTCAGGGTGCATATGTAAATGGACTATAGTGCAAAAAAACATGTATGTACGCGGGTGACATTATGGAAAAGAATAAAGTACAAGGAATACAACCACAATGACGTTTCTAGGGTTTATATGTGTTGTATATAGTTTTTTGTATTTCTTAGAGGGACATTTTCCTAGTAAGGGAGCCCTTGTAATATTTGATATTATTCTAATGATAAGTTGAATTGAAGGAAAAAATATCTTTGTGTATCATGTATGGGATTTGGTTTCTAGTATTTCTTCTACTTTTTATTTCATTTAATTATTCCAACAAGTGTATTTTTTTTTGTGAGATACTAATTTGATTTACAATAAGGAAATGACTAGTAAACAATTTACCTAGGTGTCAAGATTAGAAAGTTAAGATGGTATCAAAGCATGATCAATTTAACATGGCATCATAGTTATCACTCTAAGAGGGATGCCAATTTCAAGGTACACAACATTTTATAGCAGCATATCTATTAGATCTAAAATCCAACAGGTTGTAATAGTGGTTGTTTAAAGGACCAAACACAGATCCAAAACAAGTTGCAGCAGATCTATGAAATCTTCAAGGAGATCATTACATCTATAAACCATGAGTTAAATTCTTGTGGGTGATTGAAGGAATAAGAACATGATAGTTGATTTTGATAATATCTCATAAATGGAAGCAACAAGTCTTATATTCGAAGATAGATTGTATCGATCATCCAACTTCCTATTTTGGAAAGAAAGAGATACTTTTTTTTTTAAGGAATATGATCTTTGAGAGATTGCTGACAAAGTAAATCCTTCATCGAGAGATACACAAGCATTGGTAGCTCATGCGAAGAAGCATAAAAAATACTAATGGTTAATCTTGGATGAGTAAAGGATAATTTGATTCCCTAATTATCTGAGAAGAAGACATCCAAGGAAATGTTCGATTCCCGATAAGCTTATTCCATAGCGATAAATTTAATAGAAGGATGATATTGAGAAATAAACTCAGATCGATGTAGATGTATATATCTAACAATATTACTATCTACTTCATGAGGATCACTCAAGTGTGTGATCAAATTGCAACTATTGGGGATAAAGTGAATGATATAGAACTTGCAAATGTGGCACAAAATGGTTTCCTAAAGTCTTGGGAACCATTTGTTAAGGGAGTTTTTACTTGGGAAAATATTCTATATTGGCAAAGGCTTTGGGACTATTGTATCCAAGAAGAGACTTGGGAGGAATATAAATATGAAAAATAATAATATGGATAAGAGAACCTAGTTCTGGTCAATCATGTCAGGAAGAGAAAATGAAAAGGTTCCAAGGGTAATTGTGAGGGGGAAACCTCACGGTCGAGGAAGAAATAATTGAGTAAAATCAAGTGCTTCGCATGCCAAAAGTATGGTCACTATGAATCACAATGTCCAAATAAGAAGAAGGGGAAAGGGGATATGCAAACAACAACATAAACAAAGACACAACTAGATGAGTTTGAAAAAAAGTCTGAGAAGGATTTATAATTGCTCTCCTGCCTCTCTACCAACACCAACACGGGTGCTTGGTACTTTGACAATGGTGCTTCTCATCATATGACATAATCATAGGATATATTTCACAACCTAATAGAGAAGGACTTAGGGGCCCATGTGGATCTTGGTGACGATGCCAAGTATGCGGTGAAGGGGGAGGGAACTATATTGTTTCATATTGAGTCAGGTGGTTCATTGGAGGCCTAGGATGTTCTTTATGTACCAAAACTGAAGAATAATTTTCTCACAGTATTAATTTTGGAGGACATAGGTTTTTCCATCATGTTCAAGAAAGGGAAAGTACTCATATGTCTAGAGGGAGAGATCCTCGACACAATAGTGAACAATGGGGTTAGAGAGGGAAAATTTTATAAGTTCCAAGAAAATCTTGTTTGTAGGTCAAAGGGGATATTGTATCTTATCCATTAATGTATGAATGGAGAAATGTCGGTGGAAGAGGATGAGAATCAGAAGGCTCCAAAGGGATAAAAATGTTCAGAGACTTCTATTTCAGGGAGTCAACCTTCAGGTTGGGAGGAGGAGTTATCCCCTTCCAACTGCGTTAGAAGACCCAGTTAGTATGAAATAACATTGAGGTATCCTCAAGAGTAGGTCGAGGATACTAGGAGCACATTCAGGGAGAGTAGGCCTCCATAGAATTTTCCATACTTCATGGTGCTAGTTATTATCATCATCGATTCCAAGTCTTATAGTCTTCAGGAAGCAACAAACCAACAAATTTGGTGGGATTCCATGGGGTAGGATGATGTGTAGGATGTTGTGCTAGGATTGGAGGGAAAACTAGTTCCAAGTTGATCTTGGAGAAGCACATTCCTCTCTAAGAGGGAGTGTTGATGTTTGTATAATTGGACATGTACTTCCACATAGGTCTAAGTGTCTAGATGTGTGGAAGTTGTCCAAATACTTATACCTTATTAATTTAATTTAAGGAATTATTAAAGTAAATGTTTTTTTAATAATTAGTCGGTCATTATTTAATGAAATACTAAATTTATTAGAATTAGTGAATTAAATATTATCTATCGATCTCAATCAAGGTGAGATTTAATATCAATTGTCAATCACTTTGGAGATTAGGGTTAGGTCATAACTCAATATTATAAAAGCAAGGCTAAGGTAAAGGAGGAGACACTTCTCTGATCATATCATATAGATAGAGTAGATAAGGAAATTTTCTCAAGGAGATATTAGATAGGTGGAGAAGGGCTTTCATATAGATATTAGTATCGGTCAGGGAGAAGAGAGAATAGGGGAAACCACAATAAAGATTTGATAGATCATAGCCATAACAACATAGTGGAGATTTACACACTTCAAAACTCAATTAGGGTACTTATGTAAATGGGATATATTGTAGTAAAGTGCATATGTATGTGGGTGAAATTAAGGATAGACACGTACACGTATAGAAAAGTGAAAGTACAAGGACATAAAAACATAAAGGAGTTCCAAGGGTTTGCAGGTGTTGTATATATTTTTCTATATTTCTCAATGGGCCATTTTCCCAGTAAGGCATCCCTTGTAATCTTTGATAGTATTCTAATGATAAGTTGATTTAAAGGGAAAAATATATTTTTGTATCGTGTATGAGATTTGGTTTCCAGTATTGCTTCCACTATTTATTTCAATTAATTATTCCAACCACAATATTTTGTTTTTTCAGCTGCTAATTTGATTTACAATAAGGAAATCACTAGCAAATAATTTATCTAGGTGACAATATTAAAAAGTTAACATGGTATTGAAGCATGGTCAATTTAACATGGTATTAGAGATCTCACTCTAAGAGGAAGGCTAATTTCAGGGTACACAAACTTTTATGGTAGCAGATCTATTATATATAAAATCCAACATGTTGCAACAATGGGTTTTTAAATGACCAAACAAAGATCCACAACAATTTGCAGAATATTTGTCAAACGTTCAAGGAGATACATGCATATATACAAACCAAAAATGAAATTCCTGTGGGTGATTGAAGGAATAAGAACACAATATTTGATTTTGATAATATATTAGAAATGACAACAACAAGTATTATATTCAAAGATAGATTGGATGGAGCATCCAACTTTCTATCATGGAAAGAAAGAGTTACTTTTCTTTTGAAGGAATATTATCTTTGGGATATTATAGACAAATTAGTTCCTTCACTGAGAGATCCAAAAGCATTGGAATCTCACAAGAATATTCATATCAAATCCCAATGGGTAATATTGGATGACATAAAGGATCATTTGATTCCTCACTTATCTGAGAAATAACTTGAACATGAGGACGATATTGAGAAATAAAATCAGATCATTGTAGATGTCTAGATCCGATAATATTACGAGCTACTTCATTATCATCACTCGATTTTGTAATCAACTTGAATCTATTGCGGAGAAAGTGAATGGTGTAGAACTTGTAAATGTCGCACTGAATGGTTTCCCAAAGTATTGGAAACCATTTGTTAAGGGAGTTTTTTCTCGGGAAAAAATTATATATTGGTAGAGGATTTTCAACTATTGTATATAGGAATATACTTTGGAGGATTCTAAATCTGACAAGAAATAGTATGGAGAAGAGAAATTAGGTCTAGTCAATCAAGCCAAGAAGATAAAAGGAAAAGGTTCCAAGGGTAATAGGGAAGTGGAAAACTCATAGCCAAGGAAGTATGTCTTGAGTAAAATAAAGTGATTTTCATTCCACGAGTATGGTCACTATGCATCACAATGTCTAGAGAAGAAGAAGGAGAAAGAGAATATGCAAAAAACAACATCAACAAAGACAGAACTAGATGAGTTTGCAACAAATTTTGAGAAGGATTTCTCATTTCTCTCCTACCTCTCTATTAGCACCAACACAAGGAGTGCTTGGTACTTGGACAATGGTGCATCTCATCATATGACATAATCACGAGAGTTATTAAGTATTATGATAGAGAAGGACTCAAGGACCCATGTGGACATTGGCGATGATGCTAAGTATGCAATGAAGGGGGAGGGAACTATATTGTTTCATCTTGATTCATGTGGTTTGTTGGAGGCTTAGGATGTGCTTTATGTACCAAAAACTAAGAACAATTTTCTCATAGTATTATTTTTGGAGGACAATGATTTTTATGTCATGCTTAATAAAGGGAAAGTACTCATATGTCCATAGGAATCTATCCTTTGAACAACATGGAACATTGGGGTTATAGAGGGCAATGTATAGAGGTTGTAGGGAAATCCTATTTGTAGGTCCAAGGGGATCTTGGATCTTATCCATTCATAAGTGAATGGACTGATTTTAGTGGCAGAGTAAGAGGAGAATACAATTATGAAGGGAGAACAACGTTCAAAGACTTCCATTTAAGGGAGTCAACCTTCACATGGGGAGGAGTTGGCCCCTTCCAGTTCTGTTATAAGACCCAATTGGTATGAAAAGACATTGAGGGATGCTAAGGAGAAGGCTGAGGCTCCTGTGAGGAAATTCAAGGAGAGAATGCCTCAAAGAAGTATCCAAACATAGTGGTGCTAATGAGTGCCATCATTGATTCTGATTCTTCTAGTATTTAGGAAGCAACAAACCAACATATCTGGAGGGATTCCATGGGACATGATGATGTGCTAGATATTTTTATAGGATCGGAGGGAAAACTAGTTCCAAGTGGCTCTTCAAGAAGTATCTTCCTCGCTAAGAAGGAGTGTTGATGTTTGTAGCATTGGAAAAGTACTTTCACACAGGTCTATGTGTCTAGACGTGTGGAAGTTGTCCAAAGCATTATACCTTAGTAATTTAAGTTAATTTAAGGAATTATTAAAGTAAATGTTTTTTTAATAATTATTTGAGTTTACTTTAATGAAATGATAAAGTCATTAGCAGTAGTGAATTAAATCTTATCCACTAATCACAAGTGAGGTGAGATTTAATGTCAATTGTCAATCACTTTGGAGATTAGGGTTAGGTCATAACTCAATATTATAAAACCAAGGCTAGGGTGAATGGGGAGACACTTCCATGATCATATCATAGAGACATAGAAAATAAGTACTTTTTTCTCAAGGAGACCTGACATAGGAGGATAAGTAGTTTCATCCAGAGATCAACACAAGTCAGGGAGAAGAGAGAAAAATGGCTACCATAAGAAGATATTGTATATCAAAGCCACACCAACAGAGCAGAGTTGTACGCATAAGTACAAGTCATTCAGGGTGTGTATGTACGTTGGATATAGTGCAGGAAAAACCATATGTACGCAGGTGATAGTGAGGAAATTCACATACAAATATGAAATTGTGAAAATACAAGGTCGTACAACCATAGAAGAGTTTCCATGGTTTGTAGGTGTTGTCGATAGTTTTTTTTATTTCTCAGTGGGCCATTTTCCGGGTAAGGGAGCCCTCGTAAGCTTTGATATTATTCTAATGATAGGTTGATTTGAAGGGAAAAATATCTTTGTATGTGTATGAGATTTGGTTTCCATTATTTCTTCCGTTATTTATTTTAGTTAAATATTCCAACAAGTTTATTTTTCTTTGTTACCTACTAATTTGATTTACAACAAGGAAATCACTAGTAAAAATTTTACCTAGGTGACGAGATTAGAAAGTTAACAATGCAAGCATCAATTTATAAAATACATGGGGTGCAAGAAAATACTTCAATATATAAAAATCTACAATTTGGTTACGTTGGACATGAAATGAAAAACAAAATATATTGTTAAGAACCAAACATCAATATAGCATAGAAGAACCTCAGGAAAAGTACTCAACGCCTTGAAAAAGAGATAATTTCAGATAATAAGCCTCTTCGAGGGGGAAACCTCCTTTTACCCCACTTAAATGTTCAAGTACAAGATGA
>ML787710.1:52180-77338 GCA_009831015.1 Picea engelmannii | reverse complement strand
GGTCTGATCAAAATTGGATGTGCCAAGTGGAATTTATGGTAACTTCCTCACAACTTGCCGATTTTTGGCCTTTCCAGGAGATCTCACTTGTATAGCATGCCCCGCACAAAATAATTGATATCAAATTCTGAAACTCACACCCACAATACTACAGACTGTCCGCGATCCAATGAAACTAGTCCCACTCAATTTGGATACTCTAGCAAGAAGTTATGATTGTTTTACCTGGAACACCTTCTTGAGACTAGTCAATGGGACTAGTCAGATACCCTATCTTACACAAGGTGTATCTACAAATTTAAGATGACCCAAAATCTAAAATGTTTACCACAGATACTTTACTAATTTATGTAAAGGGCCTCCAGAGTTTAGGGTCGGAAACGTTACAGAAAATGTTTTATAGCGAAAATTCTGCAATGACTCATTTCAGGATGATTCCAGAACCCTATCTTGTATAGGTTGTATCTCCAAAATTATAAGTATTCAGGAGCTTAATTTTGATCCCAACATACCTTGATCCATATAATAAATATCCTCCAAGTCGTTCCTTCTGAAACATTGTAGAAAAAAATTTATAGTGAAAATTCCACGGTGTCTCAGATGTAGCAGCGAAACCCCAAGACCTTGAGGTCTGATACCATATGTTAAGAACCAAACATCAATATAGCATAGAAAAACCTCAGGAAAAGTACTCAACGCCTTGAAAAAGAGATAATTTTAGATAATAAGCCTCTTCAAGGGGGCAACCTCCTTTTACCCCACTTAAATGTTCAAGTACAAGATGATTCAAAATGAAATGTCTCCTTGGTATATATAGGAGACTAGGAGGTATAATTACAACTAATGGCCTAAAGCCGACATAAATAAAATAACATTACTAATATAATATGCCCCAATTAAGGGGTAATGAGCCAATATTATGGCTTAACATATACAAATAAATGCATATAGAAATAAATGTTAAAGATAAGGAAATGAATTATTGGAAAGGATGGCTAATGGGACTAGAGAAAATATCATGATACATCTTTGTTGAATTTGAATTCCAAGAAGCAGCTATGAGGAGGAGGAAATTTGATTAATATTGGAGGAATACTCTAAAAGGATCCACTCAAAAAGAGCAACAAAAATGGTGAGATAGGTAGTGAGGACATTGCACAACAAATGGATAGAAGAGGGGGCTACACTTTACAGTAAAATGTAAGTTTGTAGGTATATAAAGAACAACCAATAAGATATAGGGAAAAATGAAATGTACATCAAAACAACTTGAGAGGGAAATTTATGAACTATTGGAGTTGAGTAAGAGTGACATAACTTGAATTATATATCTATAAGAAATAATATTTTGTGTCAACTAGAATAATAATGGAAGAAATTATTTATACACAAAAAATGTTGAGTCTCTAGTTAGAGATAAATGAATGGATATGGAATAATAATGTATAAATTATTCTAAAAATTTATGCATTCATTCTATAGTAATCCCCACCTACCTAACATATTTTAGACACACTTTAGGTGAGATATTTCATGATTCATGGATGAAGAATGTTTGTGCTAGAATTCAATGATCTTTTTTGGACACCTATGTGGAACCTGGTATTCCAAATCGATCTGACATGTAGTTTTGTTATTGGGTCCAAATTAAATGATTTTATAGACAAGAGGCCTAGTTTTTTGGATGGAGTGTGAACAAGTTCAAGGAGACACTATAATATGTAGAGGCTTATGAGATATTTTGGGTAGAGTTTGTAGTAATTCTATATGAATGATTCCATAAAATCATGAATCTCCATAATATATTTAGGGAGATGAATCATGAATATCCATAATATAATATGACATGTTACTCTTTGGCCTTTGGCTTTAGTTTAGCAGTGACATGTGAAGTCAATGAGTCTCGCAGCACATTTAACCCACCCAACAATGGTCCTCTTGATTCTATTGTTACACCTTTCTCTCTAGTTCCTTCAACGTGGTGAGTGTCTTGTCTCGGGCTCATCTCGCACCTGCAAAACACTCATAATAGGATGGTTCATATTCCCGTGTGAGCGTCTTACTCTAGGCTCTTCCAATCTATCATTTCTCTACTTTCTGTTTTATTAGGTCACAACTCAAGAACTATTCTACAACTTTTATATCAGGGGGTTCAATTAAATTAGTTGTTCTTATATCATCATATTTTCTTTTTAGCTCTTGTGTGTGTGTCTATTAAGATATGCCTCTTTTGTTAATGCCTTTATCCATTTCCTTGAAACTTGGATGTTCTTCTTTACGATTTTCTGGTCTCTGCATTTGATATTATATGAAGGAGGAATTGACTATGAATTTACATGAACATTGAAAAATCAACTAGCTATTGTTGACTGAATATCAAATTACATTGGTGAACCGATCTCGTTATATAATGATTGAATTACATTACATTGGTGGAGGGGATCGCCTGCCCTTGAAAGATGCATATTTAACCCCCTCCTTTATTTTAGACACAAAATTTATTTTTCATTGATTTATATAATAAACATATACTTGATTACTCAACTACTAGTTGAAAACAACATTATTTCCATTTTTCTTTTCCAACTATACTAGACTCAACTACTTCAGCTATTGCCAAGACTCAATTGTTCTCGACTATTCTTTATGTATTCCAGATATAACTCCATTGACATATTCATATACCTATTACAACCATTAAATCATGCCATGACATATCGACTCAACAGATGCCTATTCAATCAACAAAAATAATCTAGTAATGGAATGTCTCGATCAACCAAAGTTTATCAACTTTCTATAGTCACCATGTGTCATTTTCAACTCACAAACTTGAATATAATATGTTTTTATATGACATTATTATTTGGATCGATGAGGCTCATTATATTCTAAAAATTCTTAGCTAACAAATGTGTATTGTATACAAAGTGGGTTTATGAAGGCCGATTGATTTCATTAGTCAAAAAGAAATGCATACCAACCATATGTAACCATATATAAATTCACATATTTTCATTTTGGTGGATCAATAAAATGATTATGTTGGCAGGATACATAGGTTACAGTCAGCCCGATATGCTCTTCTCAATGGTCAAGAAACTTCGACCACAAAATTAATAGGAATCTCAACTTCGACTTTGACTTTGTCTGGAAACTCACATTCTTGACTCGACCAAAAAATTTAATGACACTCAACTTCGACTTCATCCTAGAACTTGATGTGAATCTAAATTGAATGGATACATGAATAAATAAATCCCTTCCTTATCACCAACACTTCTACGGTTGCAAAATGACCTATTAAAGTTGCAATATATAAAGGGTTCTCCCCAGACGTATTACCAGCTAGGATATCTTCTCTAGCTTGTACTAGCAATTCACATATATTCACATAATCACATTCAACAACTACAAATAAAGAAGTGTATCCTCCTTTATCAAGTCTAGTCAACCACTAATGAGCAAGTTCGAGTCGATGTAGGAAGAACTCATTAGCCTATAATTAGTCGAGTCGACATAGGAAGAATTCAAACACTAATGAGCAAGGTTGGCCCATCCATTAATTTCTCATATGTATTATTCCATAGACCAGATCTGTGGTATTCCATCATCATCCCTTGTTGAATTTCATTCATTATACAGGTCGATTCGAGGCTTAATTTTAGTCAATTATGGGCTAGTTGATTTAAATGTTGGTTATCATATGACTAGGTGACCTCCATCTCTTTGGTACTCTACAATCATCAGAGAAAATTTTGAGAGTATTCATTTTCTCATAAAAAAAATTCCTTCAATGATCATCATCATCATCTCTTGTTGGCATCGAATACAAATCCTACCAGGAACTTGTATCTTTTTTGTAAACATAAATTATATTTCATCATTTCTCCCATGGGTGGCCCCATTCATACCTTCCACAAAATCGAGTGATCATGTCAACAGACAATTGTTGTGCATTTTTCCTTTGTTCTGTGTTGATGCATCCATATATTAGTTGGATTTGTCTATTCTCTTTTTGGTCAATGTCAATGATCAATTTTTTTCCCACTGTTTAGTCGACCCTCACACCGTTGAAAAAAAAATAGAAAAAATTGAAAATAGATGAAAAATAAGCATACAAAAAAAATATTCTAGAAATATTATGGATCAAAAAAATTAAAATATCATAAAAATGGAAGGGGGAGATACCGGTAGCACCATTTTTAAAAACAAGGTAAAAAATGAGACCCTTGAAAAAATGAGAACTTGGAAAAGTTCTCGTTAAGTTGGCAATATTGTTAATGATGAAAGTACAAAGAAAGAGGAACTCTCTTTGGAGTTGTCTTTAACATGTAGCCTATATGGCTGCTACAAAATATCTCCTCTTATATTATGTTCATAGAATAACACTCTCAGATGTGTTTCTTGGATATGGAAAAAAATACAATGCAAAATAATGGAACCCCTTCTCCTCCTAGTGGCCTAGTATTTAACATAGCCCGATAGCCATCTAGGGGTAGGCTTTTTTAGTTCCTTAACCCTCAATTCTGATAGAGTTTCGGACCTTCTATAATATTCCTAAAATTACATACGTGTCTATCCCAATATGCATTATTAACTAGAGCTTACGTAGCATCCTCACGTACCATGGTGGTCAACACAGTAGGTCAACTTGCGAGAGACATAACTTTTTCATAGGAGGTCAGATTGATGCAATTTTTACATTGTTGGAAAGGTATTGATGTGTATAATAACATCATGGGGTACAAACTATGATAGGAATTTTTTAACCCCCAAAACGTCCATTTGATGCCTCAAAATGGCCCTATAAGGTTCCAAACCCCAATTTCCCAAACTGGGACCTACCACTAAAATGGCCCTACAAGATTATTAGTCCATTTTTTTCCATTCTGAAAGGATCGACATAGATGCAAAACATATAATGATCCAATCCAGATCACTTACCTTTCACCCTACACAACCTAAAGAAATGAACCCCTTTCTATTCAATGCAGTCCATGAAGTGATCCCACTTCTTTTCCAGGGCTCTAGTGCTACTGGTAAGGAAATATCAATGATGGAAACTCCCAGAATTATCATTTGTTGACAATTATCTCTCATTTTCCATTATTCTCATGAACATGAGAGTCGATTCCTTTATGGAATAATCAACAATTCCATACATCCAACAACTAATGACTCTTTTCCTCCCATAATTCTTTTCCCATGGAACCCAAACCAAGACAATGAATGACTAAGAATGAATTAGGAAAGAATAACAATGGAATGAGTAAGCCAAAATTAATGAGCAATTAACAATTCATGAGGAACCCCCAAAAAAACAAAAATGAGGTTTATATAATTACATGTAATAAATAACCACATGACCTTCCCCAAGAAATTCATGTAACCACTTTTCCCAACTAAAACCAAGATGAGCGATTAAAATAATAATAAAAATACTTAGCCCCTTTAGCCCGATCTCTTGTGGAATCATTTCCCTCTACCTCTGTCTTTTTCCATCTTGCAACCATCGATGTTTTTTATTAATATATTCAAATCCTTACATTTCTAGGCACTTTGGCCTTTCAAATTTATAGGAACTCTGGCCTTGCATGAATAAAAAAATTACATTATTAATACAGGGACTCAAAAATAGATATTACAATCCCCTACCCCTTATTTTTGAACTTTCCTAAGTGCATATACAAAATAGAAATCAAAATTTCAAAAATATTCAAAAAGTCGCGGGTAATATACCCTCATGGAATCCTCATGCTCCCAATTAGCATACCCAATACCATAGTAATTCCATTGAACTTTTACCAATCATATGAATCTATTCTCCAACACTTTTACCTTCCTGTCTAATATGTGCACCAAATGGACCTGAAAGTCTCCTCCTAGCTCCACCTGAATCAAATTCCAATCAATAACATGGTTAGGATCATGCACATGATTTTTAAGAAAAGAGACATGAAATACATTATTCACATCCATGGAATCATGTAATGAAGGCATGTATTCAATTTTCCCTATTATGTCCAATATCTTAAATGGAACAAAAACTCTAGTTGCTAGCTTTGTACAACTACCCAACTTCAATGAGATCTTCATGGGATTCACTTTAAAAATCACATTCTCTCCACTTTAAATTCTCTAGTTTTCATGTTCTTATCTACATAAATGTTCTATCTATCTTGTGCTTCTATCAAATTCATCTTAATTTTAACCATTTGATCTTCCATACCCTTGAGAAATTCTAGTCCAGGTACTACTATGTCTACTAGGTTGTCCCAACTCATTGGAGTATTTCATTTTCTACCATACAAAGCTTCAAATGGGATCAGATTCAATGAATCTTGATACCCATTATTATAGGAAAACTCAACCAAATTCATGTAATCTTCCCACTTAGATGTATTTTCCATTAGATACATTCTCAACATGTCTTCAATCACTTGGTTGACTCTCTCTATCATCCCATCTGACTGTGGATGGTATGTTGTGATAAAAATTATATTTGTACCAAATCCTTTAAATAATCCCCTCCAAAAATTTGAAGTAAATGTTGTATCTCTGTCTGAGACAATTTCCTTAGGTATTCCATGCAACCTAGCAATTTTCTGCATGTAAATTTAAGCAATATTAGTCGTTGTATGAGTCATTTTCACTGGAACAAAATGAGAAACCTTTGTCAATTTATCCACAACTACCATTATTGAATCATGTTTCCTTATTGTCTTGAGAAATTTAGTAATAAAATCAATGTTTACCACTTCCCATTTCTTCTTTGGAATTGGAAATGGTTGTAGCTCTAAACCCACTAGGGGTCTATGCTCAACTTTCATTATCTGATATTCCATACATATGGAAATGATTGTATCAAACCCTCTCAATGTGTATTCCTATATTTCACCCTTTGATATTCCATACATATGGAAATGTAATCAACAACATACTTCTTCATTTCTGGACAAAAGTATTGGCTTCTTATTGCTGCAATTGTTTTCTAGTAACCATGATGTCTCGCATATGGAATTTTATGCATTTATTTTCATACAAAATTCCTAATTTCTCTAGAACTAGGAACACAAATTATTTTTTTATCCATAAGTACTCCAACTTATTTAATCTCTTACTCTTTAAATTTTTTATGTACATTTTCTTGTTGTAAGCTTTCTTTTGCCTCTAGTTAATGTTGGTATGTAACAACAAAATATAAAATTCCTCTCTTTAAATATAACCGATGCATTCTAATAGTTTTAGAATGCATGAAATGTTCCCTTATGTTGAGTTCATCAACAACTTTATTTTATTTTCCTTCAATATTCTTGATGTCAAAGTCATACTCACTTAAAAATTCCAGCCATCTTGTCTTCCTGGCATTTAAAGTTGGTTGCTCAGTAATATATTTTAGACCACTATGGTATGTCCTTAATTAAAAGTTCTTCCCCATTAAATAATGTGTCCACATATTCAATGCATGAACTATGCCAACAAGCTCCAAATCATGTGTGGCATAATTATTCTCATGTTATTTAAGCTTTCTAGACTCATAACTAATGACATGTCCATTTTGAGTGAGGAATCCACCAAGTCCTTCCTTGCATACATTTTTACATACTACAAAAATCTCATTTGGGTTTGTAATCTTCAAAATAGGTGCACTAGTAAGTAATTCTTTCAACAAATTAAAATTTTCTTCACAATTTTTTTTCCATTCAAACTTAATTCCCCTCTTTTGTAAATAAGTTATGGGATGATAAATCTTAGAGAACCCTTCTATAAATATCATGTGGTATAAATATAATCCCATGAAATATATGAATTCTAAAATATTCATGGGCATTGGACATCCTTTAATGGCTTCAATATTCTTTGGATCTATTGTTGTACCTTCTTCTAAAATAATGTGCCCCAAATAATTGATCTACTCTAGTAAAAATAGAACTTACTAATCTTGGCATAAATATGATCTTCCCTTGGTACTTGCAGCACCAATGTCAAGTGATGTGCATTGGTCAGTCCAAATGACACCACTACAAATTCATAATGTACATACCTAGTTCTAAAGGTTGTCTTACTGATGTCTTATTCCTTGATTCTTACTTGGTGGAATCCTGGTGTCAAGTCTATCTTTGAAAATATATTTTCTCCTCTTAGCCGACCAAAGAGGTCATCAATTTTGTGTAGAGGTTATTTGTTCTTCATAATGGATTTATTTAGTTGTTTAAATTCAATACCCAGCCTCATTGTTCCATCCTTATTTTTAACAAACAATATCAATGCTCCCCAAGGTGAAACACTTGGGTGTATGTACCCTTTCTTCAAAAATTCTCTTAGGTGCATTTGTAATTCCTTTAATTATGGTGTACTCATTCTATAAGTATTTTTTGGCACTAGGGTAGCTCCTAGTACTAAATCAATAGAGAAATATATATCTCGTTTTGGTGGTAATCCTGGTATTTCTTGGAAAACATCCTCAAACTCTTGCAATACTGAATAATCTTCGAGGCTTGGGTGTTTGGTATTTTCTGGCTCCTCCAGATGAACTACATACAATTGGAATCCTTTCTTAAATATCTCTTATGCTATAAGGATGAAATCTCCCTTATAGAAATGGGTCTTGGAATTCCTTTCATAGTGCTATTTTTTCCTTCTTCATCAAGACATGTAAATGTCTTGTTATGAAAATATAGGACAACATGATGCTCTTCCAACCATTCAATTCCATTTAGGATATCATAATATGCTAATGGTATGATATTCATATCAACATTAATGCTCACTCCATTCATATTTATTGGATAATATTTGATAGTTTTAGTGATCCTTGTTTTGGTTCCAGTGGATAGCTAAACCAAAAATGATTTTTCAAGATTTCTTTTCTCCAAATGAAATATGTCCATGATTTTGGGATCAATGTAACTATGGATTTCTCTTGAATCAATTAAAATAGAAACAAGATTATCAATGATCTTACATTCCATATCAATCATATGGGATTGGTGTTCTTCTTGTTGATCTTCTAAGGATGCATATATTCTTGGAATATTTCTTCCCATGTATTCGATTGTGTATCCTCTTGGATGTTTTCTAATGTCCTCATATTTTATTCTATGAGAGGGAAATTCTTGTACATGTGATCTTATTTGCATCCCCGACATTTTATTGGTGGTATTACCCTTTTTCCCAAGGAGTCTACCCTATTGGATTCATTCTTATCAGAATGATATTGTTGATTTGTATTAGGACTACTTCTGTTGAAAGTAGGTTTGAATCCCTCCCTTCTTTGATTATATTTCTCTTTCTTCTTATCCTTCCAATATTTCTGAAAATATTATCTGCCCTTTCTTTGCTCATATAGGTACTTAGCATAATTGTATCTGTAAAAGTTTTGGGATTATCATATTGAATCTTATCTTTATAAAAATATGGTAGTTCTGTCAAAAACCTTTGAATATTCATCTTTCCGTCCTTGATAAACCCCACATACTTCAGTAATATCAAGAAATTATTTTCATATTCTCCCATGGCCATGCTCCTTAACCTAAGTTCAAAGAACTCTTGCATCTTCTTGTCATAGTATTTCTATGAAAGATACTCCTTCCTAAAATATTTCTTGAAATTCTTCCATGTAATACTACTCTCATTAATGTTCTAAACTTGCTTCAACTAATCCCACCACATAACAACATTTCCATGCAAATGGTAAGGCAATTGTGGATTCTAGGTTAGATGAGTAGTTTTGCAACTGAACATACTTCTTGATTCCAAGAAACCAGGATTCAACATCATCTTCAATTTCTCTTTCACCATAAAATTATGGTGGCTTAATCTTCCTAAGATATCCTTCCAATTTGTCCAACTCATATCTTCTTCTTTGATGCCTAACAAGAGTCACTTCTGGAATACTACTTGAATATTCAAATGCATACAAATTCATCCTCAATAAGGAGGTGATTGATGTTTATGTATTATACTAACAATTCTTGAGTGACCTGGTATTATATATTTATCGCTTATTTCATAATGCCTACCTTCTTCCTCATGTCTTGAGACTGGTCCATTCTTTGTTTTCCTTTACAATTGATTTAGGCTCTACATCATTAGAGAATTTATTTGATTATGGTCCTCTTTTTCTTTCATTATCCTCTCATTTTCATCTCTATAAATTTTCTATTCCATTCTCATACTTCTCATAGTCTCTACCAATTCTATTGGTTCCACTCTACTCCTATGTCCTTTAGATTATGTCTCATCACTGCCCACATTGATATTTTGACCTTTGGATTCTCTCTCATCACTGTAGGGTCCTTGTGAATCCCCCATGACTCTTATATGAAATATTTAGTTTGAATTGATTTACTTATACACATAATTCTTCAAAATATGCAAGCAACCATTTTTTTCTTAATTATACATATTATAAAATTTTGTCAATTAATGCTACATGTCTTCTTTCTTCTCAATTCATGAAGCATTATATCACATTTCTCCCAATTATAATAATTCCAAGTTATTATCCTCTCAATAACCTTTCCAATGACTATTCCTATGCCTCAATATGATCTTTGAGATGAAAGTTGTGGCTTCCTAAAAAAGACATTTTCACCCCATTTATACACTTTCTCCATTGGTGCAATTTTACTAGGCCAACTTTTCTCATCCGTAGAAGAAAATTCATAAAGACCCATGAATTTTTTTGTATTTGTAACTGATAATACTCATAATGGTGAACACACAAAAACATTCATATTCTCGATTTTTCATTCCAGTAATATTCTACACCAATTTGGAATCTACAACATTGTCTTTTTCACAAATTTTTCTAAACATAATTTTTAGTAAAACTGGTTATCTCTCAATCTATGCACTTTTGGAAAAAATTCAATAAACAAAAGTTGTATTTATTGATGAGTATATAAAATTTCAAGTAGATAAAAAATTTCCGGTTTTGTGATCTGGGGTCACCTTTCCTCTGAAAATCCCAAAATCCCTAAAAAGTGGCCTAGAATAGTGGATTTTTCCCTATTTCAGCGTCCCCATTCCAAACCCCTTTGATTTTATTCAATTCCTTTGTGGATTATTTATATTTATTCTTTCTGGACTCTCTCCAATAATTTCAACTTAATCTTTATCTCTGCCAATAATATGGACCCAAATATTTAAAAACCACTATTTTACAATTTATGACAAATTCAAGAAGAAATGGATAGTGTCCCTCACTAGAAATTTTGTAGCCCTCCTTACTTCGGAAAAAACTCAAAATTTTCATCTGAATATAGCTTAATATGTTCTAGTTATGGCCAAAATAATAAAATGGCTCCATACTAGTTTTTTTTTTTAAACTGTAGGACAGACTTTCCTACATGGAAATTTGTTGACATGGCATCCTTGGATGAAATGGAACTTACTTTCTTCTCCTAGATTTTATTATGAGTCCAATATGGTTGGTAGACTTCGATCACTAGGCCACTAGTCACCAGGGAAATTCTTCCCCTTCTCTCATTTCTATATTCTTCCAGTCTGGTCCACCGGTCACCGAGAAGTGCTTCCCCCTCTCTTGCTTCTATATGCTTCTCATATGGTCCATTGGGCCACCAATCACCCCATTAAAATTCCATTCAAATCCAGTCTGGTCCATCGGCACACTAGGACACTAGTCACCCAACAAAACTTTTGTTTGACTCCGGTCTGGTCCACCAGGAAACCGGTCCACTAGCCACCAATCAAAACACCTCAGAATATCTTCATTCCCAAGTGGTTTCCAGTCCAGTGAATGAATTTTCTTGTGGGGTATTGACCTCTACACCACTCTTCCAATGAAACGTGGCAACGATATGGACCTAAAACAGGGAGACAATTGACATGTACGATGGGTTACTAGGAATTAACTGGGAATAATGACGGGGCACTGAGGTGGTATCCATAATTTACACTTTGCATAAGAGCCACAGGATTACATGGATATTTGTGCTTCATGAAAAAGTAACATAGGGTTTCTTGTTTATTATAAATAGGTCACATGAACCCTTCCCCGTGCTTGTGGTATAAAATAAATAACGTAGATCGTAGATCGATGTATGGGCATCCACGCGGATGCTAGATCAACGATTGTTGAGCGTTGGTATTTCGAGCGTCATAACTTCCGATCCCGATTCCCAAATAAGGAAAATGAGGGATTTTCGTAAAGATAGGGACATGGATATTAACTTGGACATAGTTTCGATGCCTAGAATGATAGTGATAAACCACAATATTCTCTTCTTCGACACAGTCTTGTAGCAATAAAAAAAAAAAACCATCCAAACAAATTATTTCTATCATTTAGAAGGCCCTTGAAGGCCCAGTGTTGTAACCTACAACTCTGGTACCAATATGTGACATGCCTATCACCAATAAACCCAAAAATATGTTTGAAAACTAAGCTATAATGTACCCATTGACTTGGGTACCTCTAGATTTGCCTTCTTTGGAAAATTACAAATTTTTGTTACCATTATTTAACTAATCAAAAAACATGAAACCAATGCATGCAATTAACAAGAACATGCTAAAACATAAAATAAATTATCAAGATACCATGCACAACAATAATAACATGCATGCACATTATAAATACATTTCAATGATAATAAATACACAACATAATATAAATTACATACAAAACATAGAGATCACTTATATTTTCAAATAAAAATTCACCAACTAATTGTAGACACCGTATGTTCCGTCCAACCATTGAAATTGATGTTCTAGATATCAATAGTAGGTCACCTCTGAGCTAGTGTTATGAATCTGCAAGGATGGGCCCTAGGTCGAGTATAACACACACAACCATCTATCAAGCTCTCACAGTTTTTCCAACCACACAAAAATCCTATTTTACTAGTGCTAGATCTCTTCCCTTTCAGCCTACACAACCCAAAGAAATGAACCACTTTATCTGAAATCTAGTCCCTCAAGTTGTTCCACTAGTTTTCTAGGGCTCCAGTGCTACTGGTTAGAAAATATCAATGATGGAAACTCCTAGGATTGTCAGTTGTGGATAGTTATATATCAACTTCCATTATTCTCATGCACACATGAATCCATTCCTTTATGGAATAACCAAAAATTCCTTGCATCCAACAAGCAATGGCTCTTTTCATCACATATTGTTTTTCCTGTGACGAGACCAAGACAAAGAATGAGAAAGAATGAATGAGAAAATAATAACAATGGAATAAGTAACCCAAAATGAATGAGTGATTAACAATGAATGAGGAACCCCCAAACAACCAAAAAGTAGGTTTATATAATTACATGTAATAAATAACCACATGTCCTTCCCCAATAAGTTCATGTACGATAAAATATAGACAAGAACAACAACATGGCGGAAAAGGCTCACTAGCCAACACTTTATTATTCACTCCAATGTTACATATTTATAGTATAATGGGTGATGCCACCTCATAGAGAGATTTGCTCTAGATCCTAAAATCATGCATGATGACTAGGCTAGGCAATCTTAAGTAAATCATTAGTCATCACTTGAGGATATATTACTAATATCCTAAATGAATAATACAAATATAGGTGACAATTTAGACTTAGTGATTGGTAAAGGTAAGCCATAGGCTAACAATGTAACCACTTTTTCCAACTAAAACCAATATGGGTGAATAAAATAATATTAAAAAGACTTAGCCCCCTCTATTGTGGAATCACATCCCCCTATCTTTGTCCTTGCATGTCTTGTAGCAAGCAATGTATTTTATTAATATATTTAAAGCCTTACATTTAATATAAGCACTCAAGATTTTCCACTTTACAGACACTCTAGCCTTGTATGAATAAAAAGAATTACATAATTAATACGGGGACTCAAAACTGGGGTATTACATGGGTGGCTCAAATAACATTCTTCTCTTGAAATATTTTTTAGTGAAATAGGTATAAAAGAGTATTTGTTATGATTTGCAAAAGGGTTGAATCTTGCGTCATTTTGGACGTAGTCAATCTCTCAATCTTAACAAAGGTGATATGGTATTTTATTCTACTAGGATCATACTGAAAATGAAATTGGTGTAATGAAAATTATAAACTATGCATTACAGGTTGAGTCTATGATAGTGATGGGAGGAATTGAGGATAATTTTGATTCCATAATAAAGTAACATAGCATATCTTCCAAATGGGCCTTAAAGAATGTAAAGGTTGAGGAGGTTTTTTCTTTCGTGATTATGGTGGTGCTAGTCATCCTAGTATGGTTTCACTTTACATACTTCAACCATCCAAAAGAGGATAACATTGATTGCAATTGTATCCACCATTTATGATTTGAATAAATTATGGTTGATTATTTTTGTATATGTGGATTGTGTATTTATTTTCCCCATGGCCCAATACTATTATCACCCAAAATTTATTCACCTATACCAAATTCATAGGTTTACCAAAATACACATCATGGCTACCATTCATTCCACCCACTTCATATCATTTTAAACCACAATGACCTAAGGACACACTTATCATAAAGTCATAAAAACACTTTTTTGATTGCAATTGTATCCACCATTTATGATTTGAATAAATTATGGTTGATTATTTTTGTATATGTGGATTGCGTATTTATTTTCCCCATGGCCCAATACTATTATCACCCAAAATTTATTCACCTATACCAAATTCATAGGTTTACCAAAATACACATCATGGCTACCATTCATTCCACCCACTTCATATCATTTTAAACCACAATGACCTAAGGACACACTTATCATAAAGTCATAAAAACACTTTTTTGATTGCAATTGTATCCACCATTTATGATTTGAATAAATTATGGTTGATTATTTTTGTATATGTGGATTGCGTATTTATTTTCCCCATGGCCCAATACTATTATCACCCAAAATTTATTCACCTATACCAAATTCATAGGTTTACCAAAATACACATCATGGCTACCATTCATTCCACCCACTTCATATCATTTTAAACCACAATGACCTAACGACACACTTATCATAAAGTCATAAAAACACTTTTTTGATTGTTTCCACTTTGAATTATCTAAAAAGTAAAATAAATAAAGTGGTCATGCATAAACCTTATAATCAATTGTTGAATTTGATATGGTCAATAAACCATTATTTTTATGAAGACCATGTCAAGATATTTAAGAACTATTTTAGTTATAAAAAACCAAGAAGTCACTTCCTTTTCCATCCATATTCCATCCAAGTAAGTACATGTTGTTGAATTTTCTCTAGATACCCTTTCTCTCTTGATAGCATTTTTAATATCAACAAAGCTACTTACAACCATAGGAAAGCGATTAGGCACACATCTAGGAATTAAAAGAACTCTCCCAAGGAGGATGTTATTGGAGGCATGCCTATTCAACAATTTTCTTCATAGGTGTATGTATTTGATAACATTGGGTAATAAAATATCCTCTTATTCTTCATTATATTTTCATTCTAGTTTTTTTTTTCTTGAGCAATGATGCAAGCTTGAAGGTAAAACATTTAAGTAGAGTTAGATATTTTACTCTCTTTTGATTATTTTGTTTATTATCTAAATAAAAACCACTAGATCTAGGAATTTTCTAACCCTTGCTACATGTTTATACTAACAAATACCACCGAAGGTGATTAAGAACATTTCAAATCTTATAAGGTATTTTTGTGACCCAACTCGAACATCTTGAAACATATCCAAAGCCCGCCTCATATTTTTGGTGGTTTCCCATTTTGGAGGCTCATGATTAAAATAAACTTAATATACATTTGTCCTCAAAAATCATGTAAGTCATCAATGGGAGTGGCCATAAAAGGCATGCAGAGCATTATAATTCATTTTGGAGGTATATGGGGTGTTAATATTTCTAGACTTTTGTTCCCCAAAATTGTTGACAGTTGGCAATAGATGGACACATGGGAAATGATAGAAAGGATGTAAAAGCCACATTTTTTATTTATATGTTAGGGATTCTTCCATCTCTTAAGGTGGTGGAAGTGGATTTATGATAGAAAATAAATGTGAGGAGCTATATCATGAGAAACATATCGGATTCTAGGATTCTAGGATTCTAGGAATTTATGGACGTTTGGTTGTAAAGTCATTCTAGGATTCTTCCAAAGATATCATGCGCCTTGTGAAAAGATGTCACAAGCTTGATCACAAAGTGTTTAGTAAGGTGGATTTATATATAGCTTTCCATCTAATAGTTCTATAAAAATGGTCTATGTTCCAAATTCAACACACGCAAATGGAGATCGAACTCAATATGAAATGGTTGATATGGATGATGTAGAATGTGATTGTGAGACCAAAAGGCTAAGTGTGCATACTATTTCTAACATAGCTCATAAATTAAAGAGTATTATTGTTTCATCACTAGATGATGTGCAACACTACTAAATGAACACTACTAAATGTTTGGTTTGTGAGATGTAGTGTATGGATGAGAATAGTTGTGGTTTTATTGCAAAACAAGATTAGCTAGTCGTTGCATGTTAGGCTTGTTTTTGCTATTGCAACTTCATGGAATATGAAACATTGTTGGGCGTTTCTCTTTAGTTTGTTAGGAAAAAATCCTCTGGACAAATAAATTGGTTCTTTGATGGAGAAACTAGCATTTTACAATATCTCTACAATTAGAGGCGTTTTACATGTTACTTTTGGAAATGCCATTGAGATTATCATTTCAATGGAATTTCCAAAGAGGAGATGAATAAGCTAATCGAATTGGACCATGAGAGTTAAAAATGATCCTTGAACCTCATAATTTTTTGTATAAAAGAACAACAAGAGGAGGATACGCTAGCAATAGTAAAAGAAGAATTAAATAATAAATCACAAATTGATACAACTTACCTCATAGAAGAAAAGAGGCTAGGAAAAATAATTGATCACAAAGATAGGTTGATCTGTGTCAAAGTAAGTTGTAATGACTATAAATATAGCATACTTAGTAAATCTCTGAGCTTAAAAGGGAGAGGAATATTTGTAAATGAAGACCGCATTCCCAAAGACCAAGATGAATTAAGGAAGGAAGTTCAAAAGGTAAAAGAAGCCAGGAAAAAAGGAAAATGGGAAATAATTAGAAATCGAAAAGATATAGTTAGGTATAGAGACCAGAAGGATAATAATAAATAGGAATCTGGGACACTCGAGATCCTTTTTTGGAACTTTCATGGCTTTCCATGGTGCAAAGGTCCTATGATAAGTTGGATCCCGAGTGATATCGATATTATCTATCTAGTTGAAACTTGGGAGCATGAGGATTCTAAGGTCCCTAACATAGAAGGATTTGTCTTGTGGTCAGCATGGAACAAA
Source organism: Picea engelmannii (assembly GCA_009831015.1). Lineage (NCBI taxonomy): Eukaryota > Viridiplantae > Streptophyta > Pinopsida > Pinales > Pinaceae > Picea > Picea engelmannii. Next base: position 60,016 of record ML787710.1, on the reverse strand, counting down.
AAATCCGATAGTAGAGGGATATGAGGCATAGCTTGTATTATTAGAAAGAGAATTTCTCCTCACATTCAACTTCATAAGATTGACCCTCTCAATTAGTACATTTGGATAGAATTTTCAGACATCAATGCTAAAAAGATGTATATAGAAATTTGATATTTTGCACCTATTAATTCTACTTTTTATAAGAAAAACAATCTAGATAACAATTGTCCCTATAATAATTTAGACCAAGATATTTATAGTTTGAAAAATGAAGGTAATATTCTCCTGCTAAGAGACTTTAATCCTAGGACTACAACTAAACAAGTTACTCTTTTATGTAATGACTCCAACCATAATCCTCTATGGCTAGATGAGGACCTTGTTTTATCTAATAGATACAAAAGAAGCTCTGAAGACCTAATTGATAATTTGTTTTGTATTGAGTTGGTCAAGCTCTGTAGCTCTCAAGACCTAATAATTTTCAATGGAGTAATGAAGTGGCCAAACTCCAACCACATGACTTGTATTCATGGGCTAGGTAGTAGTGTTGTAGATTATGTTCTATCTGATATCCCCGTTTCCAACCAAATAGAAAATTTTGACCTTTTAAATGACCATGAGCCTGATTCTGATCATAAACCTTTAACCCTAACTCTAAACTTTTCCATGCATAGGAGTGTCATTGAAGAGAATTCTGATAATCAAAGGAATCTGCACTTTGACAAAAGTAAAGTTGACATTTTATTAAAGGATTTAAATAGTAAATTAAATCTCATAAATTATAAGGACAACATTGAAGAACTCTATGATAATTTTACAACTACCCTTTCCACTTCTATTAACAAGTTCTCTTTCGAGGTGTCCTATAAAAAGAATAATAGAATGACCAACCCTTGGTATGATAACAAATGTAAAATTTCTAGGAAAGCCATTAGGGATGCTTCTAATGAGTCCTTAAAAATTGATAAGATCAATACATACAATGCCCTAATTAAAAGGAAAAAAAGGTACTATAGCAATAAAAGGCAAGAGCAACTTTCACAACTATATAAGTTGGATCCTAAAAAGTTCTGGAGCCAAATTCTAAAATGCAATACTAAAGAAAATAATAGGATTCCCTTAAGGGGCTGGAATTCCTACCTTAAAAGTCTTTATGAGTTCCCTAATGCCATGGACACCATTCCTATTGTCCCTACAAATAAATAAGTTTTTTTCTTTATATGACATAGAGTTTGGAGTTAAGTGGCTTGCAAATGGGAAAGATAAGGACATTAAAGGCTACTAAGGTGAAATTTTTAAAATCAAAGGGCCAATCCTTATCCCTCACATACACAACTTCTTCAATTTACCAGTCAAGCAGGGCATCCCTCAACCCTATATGTAAATCCTCATTGTTCCTATTTTTAAAAATGGGGATAGAAACATTCCCTCTAATTATAGGACCATTATGATTATCCCGATTTTAGCAAAGCTTTATGGAATTATTTTGGAAAAGAAGATTAGTATTTGGCTAGAAAGTCATGGTAAAAGAGCTAAAGGACAGGCCGAGTTTAGGATATATCATTCAACCATGGACCATCTTGTTACCTTTAGGATCATTGTAGAGGAGTTTTGCAATACTAAAATGAATCTTTTTTGTTGTTTTGTTGACTTTAGAAAAGATTTTGACATGGTTCCTAAAAATAACCTTTGGAATAGGTTGGAAGAGATAAAAGTGCCTCTTGAGTTGAGGGTTGCTGCAATAAGGATGCATGAGAATGTTATTACTAAGTTTAAAAACATTGAGGGCTGGTCAAAAGATATTAATTGCAATATCAGAGTCAAACAAGGTTGTCCCTTGTCCCCTACCCTTTTTGGCATATACATTGACAAGTTAGAAGATTGCTTGGAAAAAGCAAGTTGTGTCGGCCCTACTCTCACTGGTATAGTCATCAATCTTCTTCTTTATGCTGATGATATAGTTCTTATGGAAAGGAGTCCCCATGATCTTGAAAACCAACCAAGAATCCTCAAGGACGTTTGCTCCAATATGGGTATGATTGTTAATACTAATAAGACTAAGGCCATGATTATTAAATCCAATAAGATCCCTTATGATACCTTTGTTAATGACAAAAACAAATTGGAGGAAGTGACTTCATACAAATATCTTGGAATTGATATTCACCACAAGCTCAATTGGAATTATAGCATTGAGAAAAGGATTAATGGGGGATGTAAATCTTATTATGGGCTTGAAAGCAATTGTAAATCAGTTGATCTTTGGAATGGGGATAAGAAGAAAATTCTCCTTGCGACTCTTGCTACACTTGTTATTCTTTATGGATGTGAAGTATGGGGTTGTAGTATCTATCGTGAATCATGGAGAAAGATAGAGCAAATACAAAAGAATTTTATAACCTATAATCTCAAAATTAAATGAAATACGCCCTATCCCATCCTCCTCTTAGAAACAAGCCTCTCCCCCATTGAAATAATGGCTATGACTAGATATCTAATGTATAAGAACAAGTTAAACAACATGGAATACAATAGGCTTCCTAAAATTCTTCAAAATCAAGTCATAACCACCATCGACTCAAGCGAGGATGGCATAAAATGCTCGGTCTTGGCTAAACTATTGGGGAATCATGGAAGAAACCATTTTGCAAAATAGAGATACTATTAAAAAAAATTGTCAAATCAAAATTAAAGGAGAAAATGTGGTGTGATAAAGAGTTAGAGGAAAAAAGAAAATTAAGGTATTATAAGGATGTAATCAACCCTCATCTAGAAGATACAAATTATCTATCTGTTTTGCCAAGTGTAAAGAAAAAAATAAGCACTGCTAAGATAAGAACAAATTCTTACGAGCTCCATAGTGAAACTGGGCATTCGTCAATTCCTAAAACGTCGTGGGATGAAAGAGTGTGTCACCTTTGTGACACTAAGAAGGTTGAATATGAAAATAACTTTCTCTTAGATTGTCCAGCCTATACCCATATTAGATCTCATTTTCAAAATATTTGTCACACTGCCAATCTTCCTAACCCCTTAACTCAACAAAACTATGGTGATCTTGGAAAGCTTCTCTTAATGATTTTCGAGCACAGAAAAAAAATTCTAAATAATTGCAAGTAATCACTTACCCTATTAAGGTCCGATAGAATAATTTGGTATTAGTGGACATTGATCGTCATCATCAATTTATACCCTATGAAATCAGATGAATCATGTTGTAAAAAAATCATTGTTGACTTTGTGAGGATCCATAAAAATTATTAAAAATTATTGGTTCTATTCCACTTAAATGTGAGGATATCAAGGTGTATATAACGTAGAGAAAAAAAATTATATATCAGTAGTAAGAGGACTAGGGCCTGTCTTGAGTCCACTACTAGTAAAATTTCCACTTTCTGAATCGTCAAATCCCTTTTTCACTACTAGTAAAATTTCCACTTTCTGAATCGTCAAATCCCTTTTTTCTAAGGCCTTGAGATCTTGCTCCTTATCATGGAGTATCAATGGAAAATATAACCATGCCACCTACCTTGGATGCATCAATTGTAGGAGATTGAGCAAATGGAACACACTTTTGAAGGAAAAAAAAATACTAGGTATTAATAAAGTTGAACCAAGCCTAATAAGAGGAATGAACTAGGTGGAATATTAAATAACGTCAAACATTTTTTTTCAAATAGAAAACTATATCAAAATTATATTAAAGTATAATTTCATTTACACATCAAATCATTTCTAGTAAATCCATATAAGCTCGTCTTCATTCTAACAATCTAATACACGTTCATTAATACAAATACAGTCAATGTTTTCCTGAAGATACAAACAAAAAATCAAGGAAAGGATAAATTTTGTAGTACTATAATCGATCAAAGACTCCACTATAATATTATCCCCATAGCTCGCTTATGGTTCAAAAATGTTTAGATTAGTGTGTTGACTTTCGGTCCCATTTTCCCAAAGAAAAAAAGACAATCTACCTTCAGGTTCCTTGAGTGCCCTCTTTGAAAGAAAGTTTGCATCTTTGTTGTGATCCCTGTAGATGTGTTGGAAGCTTATGTCTTGGAAGGAGGTCACCAATTATTTTGTTTTCAGTTTCCAACCCTCAATATTTACCGCATGTAGCTGGCCCTTTTGATTTATCCAATCAATTATAACCTTAGAGTCGCCCAAGACTTGAAGTTTTTCAATCGACCAATGGATTGCCAAAGTGAGTGATGCCCATAATCCCATGAGCTCTGCCTTTGTATTAGTGCTAGATCCACAGTTTATGAACCATTTTATTACCTTTGCTGACTGCAACTTTATGATGCCTCATGCACCGCAACACTCACCATTAGAAAGGGCTACACCATCAAAGCAAGCAAGAGTGAACCCCTCAAACTGCAGAAAGTTAAATGCTCTGATTTGTTTAAATTGTAGTGTTGAAGGTTGCTAGGAGTAGTAACCAGAAATCCTTTGAAACGCTGCAATAGGAGAGGGGGATCGCTCCTCAAATTTTTTATGGTTCCTCTCTAACCAAATGGGCCAACATACCATCACAACCAAGCTGAGAGGTGCCGAAAAAACTGTTGACCAACTATTAAAGCATTCCATGATATTGATACCTTCCCACTTTAAATTTAAATGATAGATATTGAAAACGTGGTTCCATACATCCTTTGTGAAAGCACAATGGATGAGAATATGGTCAATGTCCTCAGAATTACAGTTACAAAGTTGACAGATCCTCGAGACCTCCCAACATTTTTTCTGAAGTGAGTCCCAAGTGAGCACTTTGTGATTTGTATCCAACCACAAGAAAATCTTTAATTTTAGTTGAATATTCCATTTCTAGAGATTTTGTATCCATCCGCTGACGATTGGGAAGTCCAGAGAATTTATGAGGGATTTTTAGATTTTCTTGATAGATATAATGCCCGAGGAATCACCCCCAATCCATACCAGTGAATCTTTCATATTCCTGAGTAAAATTCCATCTCCTCTTAATGTCATGCAGAATAAATGCCACTATGATGTTAATTCTCTCGTGAGGCCAAGCACAACATTGTTTAACCATTGTTTAGGAAAGGTACTCGCACTGGAGGGGTCTCTTAGGTGTGTTAACACTATGAATTGTTTGTTGTCCAGGTGCATAATCAGGGAGGCCGAGAGGAGGGAACGATCCTCCAAACCAATTAATTTGTCTCTGCCAATAGAGATCTCCTAGCCTGGTCCTAGACTCCATTGCATCCAGTGTAGTATGACGGGGATGTTTCTCATGAGACCTGGCCAAAAACTGGATGTCACACTCTACCTGTGGGAAGCCTTCCATAACTAGTCGACCACCGTGGAGTTATTTAAATATTTGTCCATAATAATTTTGTGACATAAGCCTTCGTGAGTTAAGGATCGCTGGAGTGTGTTGGCAAGTATAGTCGAGTTGAATAGAGGAAGGTTTCGAAGCCCCAAACCTCCCTGATTCTTTGGCTTTGACAAAAGGTCCCATCTATAGAGATGGAACTGGTGCTTATCGGTGTTTCCATTCCACAAAAAATCGAACATCAATTTATGAATTCTACTTAGAATTTTTCTCAGGATACACTCTATGGACATACAAAAGACATATTGGTTTTCCATCATAGCTTTGACCAATATAAAACGACCTCCCAGTGATAGCCAATTGTTACACCATATCCCAATTTTCTTTTCCAGTTTTTCCACCATCCAATACCAATCAACAATTTTTGAGGCACCTGGGTTTAAGTAGTATCTGAGATACTTGAAACCCGAATTTAGTCTGACAAAGGAGAAAGGGGTAGCCATTTTGAAAGGAATGAGCTCTGCCTCCTCTAGAACCCAGTAGTGTACAATTGTTTTTTTATTGTTTATGCTCATCCAAGTTACCAAACAAAATACCTGAAGGATATCAGATATCGTTGTCCACTCCATGAGATTTTCCTTTGACAATATTAGTACATTGTCTACAAACAAAATATGAACAATCATTATTAGTTTAGAAACCATTATACTTGAGATTTTTCCCTTAGAGATTCTCTTTTTAAACATCAGATAGAGTCCCTCCATGATCAAAATAAATAAATACGGGGATAGTGGGAATCCCTGATGAAGCCCCTTTCCACTCTTGAAATAATCCGTTGCCTCACCATTTATCAGCACAGAAAAACTAGAGCTAGTAACGAAGCTCATGATCCAGTCCGTCAAGTGAAGGCCAAAACCTATTGCGAGTAAAGTTAGTCTTAGGTACTCCTAGTCTATGTTGTCATAGGCTTTCCTTAAGTCTGGTTTCATCACCAGAGACTTTATGTTTTTTTTTTTATGTTGTGTAGACTTCCGTGGGCTGCTCCATTAATGCCCTGAATTCTCCTACCCTGTAGGAACCCCAATTGTTAAGCTGAGAGACATCTTCACAAGATCAGCTTGATCTTATTTGAAATAACGTTTTCAATCACCTTGTAAACAAGATTGCATAATGATATTGGTCGGAATTCATCAAATGTGACAGGCTTGTTTGCCTTTGGAATAAGTACCAGAAAGGTCGAATTTATACCCCCACAAAGGTGGCCTTTCCTCCTTGATTCCTCCACCATCTCAAGTAAATCACTACCCACAAGATCAAAGAAGAAGAAAAAAAATTCAATAGGCTAGCCGTCAAGGCTCGGGCTCTTTTCTTTTTCGAAAATTGCTAAAACTGTTTTTAATTCCTCGAAGGTGACTGGTTTGTACAGGGTTTTTGCTTCCTCCTCGTCAACCATTTTCAAATAGAGACTTGTAATTTTGACCATGTCAATTTAATTAATCCTTTCAATGGCTTTAAAAAAATTTTTGTAATAGTTGAAAGCCTCCACCTTAATTTCCCCATGATCGGATAAATGGACACCACTGTCATTTATAATCTCCCACACATGTTTCCTATTCCTATTAAAATTGGCCAGCGTGTGGAAATATTTGGTGTGGCTATCACCACTCAATATCCAATAATTCCTACTTCGAATTCTCCAAATATCCTCCTCACCCCATAGAATATTATTTATGCTAAAATCAAATTCGCACAAATGCTTTTCCTCCTCCAGAGACAAGTGATTGTCAACAATTTTTGTTAAGTACTTCTTGATCTTCGTTTCCAAGTTGACCATGAGAGCCTTCTCATGAAATTAAACTTCTTTGTTCCAGATTTTTGTCTAAGTTTTTAGCTCTTTCAATTTCCATACAAGACGCAGTTGTTTATAACCCTCCAATAGAAATCGAGGATCATTCTAGAAAATATGGACCAAATTTATATAAGTTAAATCCTGCAGCCAAATCACATTGAATTTAAAAGGGAAATCCTTGAATAACGACGAAGTCTCCAATTCAATAAGGATCGGAGAATGATCTAAAACATAGGGATACTCCACCCATGATCTAGATAAGCCTGTAGTCAACAAAAAACCTTCAGAAATTAAACACCTGTCAATTCTTCTGGTAATCGCATCATGACCAGATCTACCCTAACGCCGGGTTGGGACCAATTTGGTTGGCTTAATATCAATTATCTTTTCAGATAGAAATAACTCCCTGTAGAAATCAATAGTTTGACCAGGTACAAAAGAGCCTCCCCAATTCTCCTCTGTGGATAAGATGATATTTAGGTCTCCAGCCAGAATTAAATTGTTTATAGAAACAATGTTTCTAGTAGCCAACGTACTCCAAAAGTGCTTTCGATATTCACTGTTAAGAACCAAATATCAATATAGCATAGAAAAACCTTAGAAAAAGTACTCAACGCCTTGAAAAAGAGATAATTTCATATAATAAGCCTCTTTGAGGGGGAAACCTCCTTTTACCCCACTTAAATGTTCAAGTACAAGATGA
>ML787710.1:21671-49146 GCA_009831015.1 Picea engelmannii | reverse complement strand
AATCAATTAGGACTATTACCTTTTTCTTTTTGATGTATCCTTTGATCTTGAGGGTTTGAGGAGTGTTAATTCCAGCCAATGCATTACACGATATCGTGGGAGTCAACTCTTCAGACGAAATTGCTTCTACGTTTTCATCTTGACATGGTTCTTGTTCTTCTTCTTCTTCGTCTTCACAATCTATGTAGAATAATTTCTTCTCACCACACTTATGTCCCTTACTCGATTTGCTATCACAATTAAAGCATAAACCTTTTGCTTTTATTTCCTCCAATTGTTGAGGTGTCAACCTTGTAGGTTGAGGTGTTTTAGAAGAAGGAACATTGTTCTCTCTATAGATGTTAGGATTGGTCCTTCTAGTAGCCATAGCCACATTTTTACTTTAAACATTTCTTGCCACCTTAAATGCATTCTCCAATGATTTTGGTTCCCAAAGGAGAACCTCATGTTGAATGTTATCCTTTAAAGTTCCTATGAATACATAAATCAAGTGCTCATATGGAATATCGGTTACCTTTATATTCAATCTTTGGAATTTATCAATGTGCTCGGTAACTGAACCCTTCTGCTTGAGATTTATCAATTGGCTAAAGAAGGTATTGCTCCTTGTATCCTCATAGTGTTCTATCATTTCTTCCCTGAAAATTGTCCAAGTGACGAGTGATTTGCGAGAACAAAGCCATCGATACCATACAAATTGATTAGGTTCTAAATATAAAGAAGCAATTCGTACCTTTTGTGTATGTGGCACATTATGGAGATCAAAGAATTGCTCCATCTGAAGTATCCATGTGATTGGGTCCTTGCCATCAAACTTCCTCATATCGATCTGAGGAATGTGGTTAGTCTTCAAACCAAAGTTGGAGTTTCTCCATTCTTGATTCACCTTCCTTGTGTCCTCATGATGAATTTCATGGGATGCATTTTCACTTTCAGGTGTCTTCTCTGTTACGAAAATTTTCAATACTTCCATGATCTCCCCTTTAAACCATCTATCTTAGTATCCAACTTAGCTTCCATTGAATCCATCTTAGTATCCAACTTAGCTTCCATTGAATCCATCTTATTTTGTAGTTCATTTATGTCACTACGCATTTCTTCACCGTCATCAAGAGTCCAAGTAGGATTTTATGGAGGCTTATTTGGTGTAGAAGTTCCCTTTTTGGGTGGCATGTTGGCCAGGTATCACTTTTGAACCTTGATTTTGGGGTGGTTCTGCTAGACAATATTTCTTCTGTTGTATCTCCCAAGTTTCATCCCTTATGGGTATGAAACTTTCTTTTATGTATTTCTCTGATATTTCTTCTCTACAATGCCATAGGTCTGATCAAAATTGGATGTGCCAAGTGGAATTTACAGTAACTTCCCCACAACTTGCCAATTTTTGGCCTTTCCAGGAGATCTCAATTGTATAGTGTGCCCCGCAAAAAATAATTGATATAAAATTCTAAAAATTGCACCAGAAATACTACAGACTGTCCAAGATCCAATGAAACCAATCCCACACAATTTGGATACCCTAGGAAGAAATTATGAATTTTTTACCTGGAAAACCTTCTTGAGACTAGTCAATAGGACTAGTCAGATACCCTATCTTACACAGGGTGTATCTACAAATGTAATATGACCCAGAAGCTGAATGTTTTACCAAATATACCTTACTAATTTCTATAAATAGCCTCCTAAGTTCAGGGTCTGAAACGTTACAAAAAAAAATTTATAGAGAAAATTCCACAATGACTCAGTTCAGGATGATTCCAAAACCCTATCTTGTAGAGGCGGTATATCTGAAAGTATAATGCCTCAGGAGCTGAATTTGGAACCCAATGTACCTTGATGCGTCTACTAAATATCCTCAAAGTCGTTCCTTCTTAAACATTGTAGAAACAAATTTATAGAGAAAATGCCAAGGTGACTCATATGTAGCAGCGAAACCCCAAGACCTTGAGCTCTGATACTATATGTTAAGAACCAAATATCAATATAGCATAGAAAAACCTCAAAAAAAGTATTCAATGCCTGAAAAAGAGATAATTTCATATAATAAGCCTCTTCGAGGGGGCAACCTCCTTTTACCCCACTTAAATGTTCAAGTACAAAATGATTTAAAATGAAAATGTCTCCTTGGTATATATAGGAGACTAGGAGGTATAATTACAACTAATGGCCTAAAGCCGACATAAATAAAATAACATTACTAATATAATATGCTACAATTAAGGGGTAATGAGCCAATATTAGGGATTAACATTCACATGGCCCATACACATTTATTAGGGCTACCTCCATCTGAGTAGAAATACATTTACTTGTTAGAAGAATACCCTCCACAGTGAGGAAGGAGACCAGATGATATAGATTTGGATCCCAGGATGCAAGTAATCCCCTGGAATTCCCTATGGAATTTATAGCAGTATTCACCCAAGTAGGTCGAAGATGATGTAGAAAATCCCTAGCTTTATGTTCAGTAGAGAGAGTCTCTTGAAGAAAAACCATGCCAGGATGAGTTCTTTCTAGAAGTCTACCAATCCCCTAAATATTCAATGAGAGTAGTAACATCACTTTGCCCTTGCACGGGCCTTCAGTTCTCTAAGGGCCCCATTGTTCGGGGGGGGAGAATGATATCATCAGTTTGTTTGATGTGGCTTAAAAAATTCTTACGAGAGCTACGAGTTTTGATAGGAGAAAGTTATGTTCCAATACCCAGAGACCAAGCATAGGCCTTACCCCCTTTTCCAGGAGCGTTTGTAGAAGTGGAACCGATTTCCACACTAGAGTCAAAAGTAGCCTTTCCTAGATAGATCAACAAAGGCACACAATCTGGGGGTTCTTGATATATGGTAATAAGGTCTCTAGAACAACACTACGGTTTGTGTCCACCTCCTCAACCTCATTGAATCCTGTCACATTCAGAGGACGACGGATAGTGTTAGGAGAAAGTGAAGAAGGGAAGGGGGTTATAAGTGGAGGGGGAATTGGGGAGTGACTCGAAGGAGGGGGTTAGGAGAACAACTGGGAGTTTTCAAGAGTGTATCCCTCCATGGGAAAACTACTAGAAAGAGAAGTTGGAGGAACACAAGGTGCAGGATAAGGCGGTTGATCAAAGGTAACGGGTTCAGATGGTCCCTCATCATTCCCGGTGCTACAAGCAGTCGAAGAAGTAATGGAGGATAACCAGACAGAGTTATTTATAGTCTCCTTTTCCCAAATGGACAGAGAGTGATAAAGGGATGGGCATAAACTTTTTAACTTACCAGATAAAGTAGTAGTAATCGTTTGTTCCATGGTAGCATTGACTCCTGCAGAGAAACCTTTGTTGCCCATAGAAATATCTTCATCCATGTATTCAGGTGTATTCCTTTGTAAGTATTCTTCTTTAGAGGATACATCCTCATCCTTCCCAGTACAATCACGTCGGAGGTGCCTTGTTTTCCAGCAAAGATTGCATCAAAAGTGCATCCCAAGATAGTCAAGTGACTAAGAAATCCTATGCCCATGCCACTCAATCTCAATAGTTTTTGGTAAACCACAGTAAATATCCATTTCTACTAAGACTCTTCCCATTTTCCTCATAGGAGCAATGAGAGACTTTGAGTCCAAAGAAATAAATTTCCCAAGGGAATCCCCAATGGATCACAAAGTTCCTACATTCCAAAGGTACAAAGGGAGACCTGGTAAAAGAACCCAGAGATTCCTAAACTGAAAGTAATCTTTATTTGGATTAAAAGCAATCCTCCACCATTTTATCATTATGCTACTACCTCCAAACACCCACAACGAGCTTAGTAAAAGGGTGGCATCCTCCAAACAGTTACAAACAAATCCAAGCCATCCTTTGGTAATATAGAAAAATTCAAGAGAATAACCAATGACAGGTAGCCAATGGGTATTTATCCAGTCCTCTAGAAAATATTTACTAAGATAATTGTAATATATCTTGTTGACCAGAGCACAAAGTGCTAGTCTGCAGGTTTCTTCTAAACCCACATCATTCCCTAACACCATTATTTTCTCCTTCCTGTTTTCTTTCCACTACTTTCTTCAGTATTTGATAGGATGATTTGGGTTGGGAGGAATGTGTTTTCCTCCCTGAGTAGAAGAAACTTTTTAAACTCCTGAGGTAGCAGTCGATAAAGGTCCAGACCCTAGGATACTAGGAGAAAGTAAGTCAGTAGAGAAGGTTCTTGAACTGTGCAGAGAAAAGGACAAAAAGTGAACAAAATCTTCAGTAGGAACGTTTGTTTTACTAGTAAATGACGGGTGAATCAAAGGCCCACTCCCCAAGTCATCAGCCTTGTTGAATAACCCCACTTGTTTCCATGTAACCTCCTCCTCTAGGCTCATGAGAGTCTTTACGTTTTTTTCCAAGTCTTTTGAGAAGACAGAACCCATTATTCTACCAATAAAAAACTACTATGAAGAAACAGAGCACTAACAAGCTCAGATCCCCAAAGGAGGTTAAGTTCTTGTGAATCAAGGAAGAAAACCCAAGGCACAAGCAACAAGAAAGGATATGGGAAAGAACAAAAACAGAGGAAATGAGAATGTAGATAAAAAATAGAAAAGTTCAAACATGATAGTTGTCTAAAGCCATACAATCCAAAATTGTTACAGACCCGCCAGAATAGAGGAAATGAGGTTGTGGATAAAAAATAGATAAGGTCAACCAAATAATGTCAAACTTATCCTATAGGTATAAAGGGAAAGGTATTAATGAAACTAAATTTATGTGGGACAAATACCATGACCATGAACAAAAATCCTTTTTGGGCATTGGAAAATAGTTCTAAGAAACCATATACCACATTTCAAGATCCGAAATTGATTTTAAAAAGACGCGTGTTATGATGGTTTTTAAATTTCACATGTATGTGTGAAAATTAAAAAGTATACACCTTAGTCTATGAAATGATTGAAATCCATGGATGGGCTTCTCGATATCCATGTGTGGATGGTGCTACTAATGGGAAATTTGTATTATTGATTATAATTGCTAAGTCTAGCATTCTATAGTGAAACAAATGAAGATTTATAAGCCTTTAGGCATTGGAGAGCGATGCACATTAGCATCTAGATAGTTTGGTCTTCTTTGGTCACTCTTTGTTTGATTACTAGCATACTATTATTACTCGGTCCTTGTATCAGATTGTAAATGGTGACTCAATATCGTTATTTCTCCATATTTATGAAAAGTAAAAGATATGTATGATACATCATGGAGGATGTGAAGAAGGATTAGACCATTTTCTTGACAACCCATTCAATGGTAGAAGCTAATATACTAAGTGATTGAATAAACATCATGACCAAAGGGAAGCTTTGATGAATTGACACTCTAGTTTGGATAAAATCCTCCTTTGGCATTTTATTTTTTTATAAATGTAAGTGTGAAAAAAGAGAAAAGAAAAATAATTTCTTGCAAAATGTGAGCTATTCTTGCGAAATAAACGATGAATGAAGAGAAAAAATGAGATGCATTTAATATGTTATTTTTCCCTTTGCCTGACATGGTGTTTGTCTACATTGCACTTGTACCTATAGTTTCTTTTGAATATAAAGTAACTAGTTTCCAACTAGTTTCTTTAATTGAAGATGATTCTATCACTATGCTAGAATTATTTTCATTGGATCCATCATAATCTTGTTTTTACATAAGGCTTATTTCCCTCGTAAGGTCTACATCTTCTATATCACGAGTCTCACTTATTGAAATCTTAGTTTTTAAGTGTTTTTCACTTAGGTAGAGGCTTCCTCATTCTAATTCGTCTTCAAGAATGAATTGTTAATGGAAAACTAAGGAGCTTCCAAATTCTTATAATTTCAATTCATATGTTTCTCTTTCAAATTACTTTTATTTATTTTTTGAATACGATCAACCTTATGAGATTGAACAAATTTACCATTTGACTATGTAACAAAGTTGGTGTTCCTCCTTCCATGTGTTTTAGTTGACAATGGTACAGTGAAAATTAAGGTCCATCAAGTTCATAATATTCACTTTGTTAGTTGAATCAATCTTTTGTATGCATAAGGTATCATGAACATAGTAATCAAAGAACACATTTTAGGCCATGTTTGGAGGATCCGACACCAATGGATTCTTGTAGTACCAATACATGTGCCAACATTGTAGCGTATGGAATGGAAATAGAATGTAGGGTTACTTATTGGGGAATTTTGATTTGATAGAGGATATCATGAGAGTAATATAAAGTGCAAAAGCGATTGTAGTACTAATCAAATTAATATTCCAAGGGACCATTAGTGAGCATAATACAAGGATCAAGTTTCTTGATTCAGTTAAGGAAAGTGAATGTTCAACAATGAAGAAAAGAAAATTGAGGAGAAACATTTGTCAAGTAATAAGAATCTCATTTTCTTCAAAAAGAATTACATCAATCCATCTTTGTATGGATTCTCATACATCAAATGTGTTGAGGGTATTCACATGCGTGACATATGGCATTTGAGTTGAAAGTGCTAGTGTTTCATGGAAACCTACATAGGAAACCTAGCTAAAGCATATAGAAACAAAGATTATCAATAAAAGGAAGAGAGATACAATATGAAAAATGAAAATCAATGTATATTATGTCCTATTCAATGAGTGAGTGATTTTCACTCATATAGGAAATGCATCCTATAATTAAGAAAAGAGAAGAAGAAGTGAGTTGCAGTGATATTCACAATAGTGATGGTCTAAAAATAGAAATTCTAAAATATAACTAACTCTACTGAGCCTCAATAGGAAATAGTAAAGTACGAAAAAAGATCAAGTACACTCCCACTAAACTAGTGAGTTGGAAATAGAAATCTCCAACACCCCCCCTGAACATCACTATGGAGTAAACAATGAGTCATGGCTACTAGGCCATATTAGGTACTCATGTACAATGAAACTAATGAACATTGAATAAAAGTGAGGAAAGAAGGAAAACCACATGGGAATAAAAACCCCCCTCAAAAAGACAATGCATCAAAAGAAGAAAATGATAGTTGTTGCTAGGCAACTGTGTTATTCACTCCAAGACAATCTCGCAAAGTCTGAAACTTTAGCCCAGTGAAGGTCTTGGTGAATATGTTGACAATTTGTTCATAGGAAGGACATAACTGCAAATTAATGATCATGTAATGTACTAAATCTCTGATGAAATGCATGTGGACCTCAATGTGTTTGGTTCGCTTTCATTGTACTGGATCTCTGCAAAATCTTAGTGTACTCTTATTTTCACACCATATGATAGTCGGATAGTGAAACTGGATACCAAGCTCGATAAGGAAGTGTTGAAGCCAAAGTGTCTGAATGACACAATTGACTACTCCTATGTACTCGGCATCTGCGAAAGATAAAGAAATGGATGATTGCTTCTTAATTGACCATCAAATTGGGCCTGACCCCAAACTGAGAGTGTACCCAGACGTGGACTTGTGATCTATGCTATCACTAGCCTAATATGAATCTATGAAGCCTATGAGATCTAATGCACAACCAACTTCATAGTGAATCCCATAACTCATGGTGCCCCGAACATATATGAGGATGCGCTTGGAAGCCTTCTAGTGTAGATCATGGGGTTCCTACATGTATCTGGAAACTTCTCCTACCACATATGAGATATATAGATAGGTGTGGGTGAGATACATAAGAATCCCCACCAATTTTCGATAAAAAACGGTTTCCACTAATGGTGTATCCCCGCCATCTTCAAGTCTAATCCCATATAAGAAGGGTGTAGGTGATGACTTACAGTCTGTCATATGGAATCTATCCAAAAGATCCCTCGCATACTTAGCCTGAGAAAGTTTGATGTCGAAAGCATCCTAACTAATCTCAAGAACAAGAAACAACTGTAGCGGACCCATGTACATCATAGATAACCTGTCATGAAAAATATCTCTGACCAAAGCAATGGTTGAAGCAGAGCTACCAGTGATCAAAATATCATGAACATAGAGTACTAAAATCATCATAGAGTTAGTAGTCCTCAACATGTAAACATTGGAATCAGATTTACATCTAACAAAATCATGTGAAAGCAAGTAAGAATCCATATTTTCATACCATGCTCTAGGTTCATGCTTTAGGTCATAGAGAGACTTCTTCAGTCTGCATACAAAAGATGAGTTATGAATGAACCCCTGCGGTTGCTCCATGTAGATATCCTATGAAAGTTCACCATGAAGAAAATCATTATTCACATCCATCTAGTGAACTTCCCATCCTTTGGTTGTTGCAATGGCTAGAGCCAAGCGAATGGAGTCCATATTTGCTACAGGATAAAAGGTCTCATCATAAGTTATCTCGTGAATCTATTGAAATCCTTTTGCATCTAATCTGGCCTTGTACCTTCTCACCTAACCCTTTGCTTCTCTCTTGGTCCTATAGAGCCATTTTCATCTGACAAGTTTCCTCCCTGGTGGAAGTGGAACCAGATCCCAAGTTTGATTCTCTAGGAGAGAGTCATATTCCTCCTGCATGGTTTCTTCCCATAGTGGATTGCCAACAACCTCATTGTAGGTATCTGAATCAAAATATTGAAACATACAAAAATGCATGGGAATCATTGGTTCAGAAGCTGAAAGTACATGAGAAGGATCCACATGCTAAGATCGATTCCTCCTCAAATCCAATGGATCCCCTGCAAGGTTTCCTACTTCCTGAAGTGTGGACTGTGCCCATTTGGGAATTTGTTGAAGATCTGACACTGGATCCTCATTTGGTTGTACCACCTTCTCATCTACAAGTAAAAAATCCTATGAATCTGTGCTTGAATATGAAGCATCTAAGTGTGTGGAATCATCATCTCTAATGTCTAGAACTGATGGAAGCACAAGAGTCTCTACATTTTTCACTGGAGGTGCATGCAAAGGACTCTCCTCAAACTGAACACTGCACTTAATGATGAACCGGTCTGTAGAGGGATGAATCAATCTGTACCCCTTCACATCATCTGGATATCCCACAAAAATGCAAGGTGTGCTCTGTGGATCTAACTCTTTCATCTTTTCAGAAGGAATATAGGCCCATGCTATAGATACAAAGATGTGGAAGTGTGTGACATCTGGTTTGTCACCTAACCAAGCCTCAAAAGGTGTCATATCCTCAACATATTTATGAGGTGTTATGTTCTGTATGTAAGCAACACAGTTAAGTTCCTCAACCCAAAGCTTCGAAGCAAATGGTCTTGCATGCAACATGCAACTAGTAATCTCCTTGAGAGACTTGTTCTTCCTTTCAACAACTCCATTCTGTTGTGGAGTGTATGGAACTATGTGTTGCAATTGGATACCATATTCATGACACATATTTTGAACATATTTGTTGATATACTCCACCTCATTGTCTGTATGGAGGATCTTGATTTTCTTCCCAGTTTGTGTCTCTACTAGAGCTTTGAAATCTTTGAGATGCTTAAAAAATTCATACTTTTTCTTGAGAAAATAAACCCAAGTATAGCCTGAGTAATCATCAATAAATGTAAGAACATACCTTGCTTTGCTTATGGATGAATGTGGAAATGGTCCCATGAGATCACTCTGAACAAGCTCCAAGGAAGAGGAGGCTCTCCTTGCCTTCCCCTTTTCAAACTTCTCTTCAGGATGCTTGAAAAGAATGCATCCTTCACAAACCCCTTCAGAAAAGTGAATGTTTGGAAAGCCTTTGACCATTCCTTTCTTGGAAAGTCATTGCATGTACCTAAAGTTTAAATGACCAAATATCTCATGCCATACTCTACTACTATCATTAGCATGTGTAAGTAGAAAAGAGGAGTCATAGTCAGTAAAATTAGTGAACTTATACAATCGTGATTTTTGATATACCTCACCAACTGCAATAATGGAACTGCCATGCATGTCAAGTATAGTAACTGAATCTGATGTGAATTCAACCCTTTTACTTGTTTGAGTGATATGATAAACTGAGAGAAGATTTATAAAAATATTTGGAACATGTAAAACATTCTCAAAACTTCCATTAGGGAGTTCCACTCTTCCCTCTCCTACAACTGCTATTGGAGTATCATCCCCCATGAGAATAGGAGGTCCAGAGCATGAAATAAAAGAAGTAAAAACTTCCTCTTTAGCTTCCATATGATGTGATGTGCCAGAATCTATAATCCATGAATCAGATGAGGAATTAATTGCAACTAGAGCATGATGATTATCTTTCTTAGGTGCATGGTCTTCTTCCTTATTCTTCTAGTCTCCTTCAGGAATGAACTCTCCAAGGTTATTCTTTTGAAGTACCTATGTCATAAGATCGATCTTATTCTTCATGCATGTGGATTCTTCATGATTCAATTTATTGCAATAAGTGCATTGATTTCCCTTCTTCTTCTTCTTCCCTTTGGAATTTGAAGAATATTTTGAACCTAAAGAATCCTTGAAGGGTTTGGAATATCCCTCCTTTTTTTACTCTGGATGTAATAGCTCCTTTCGTTTCTACTTTGATTTTAGATTGGATGACCCTTTTCCATCATGCATGGTGAGTGCATGTGCTTTGGGATATTTCATGAGGCCCATCTGTATGATTTTTGTCTGCTCTTGTGTGAGAAACTCAATGAACTGAACCATCATAGGAATTTTCCAATTTTCTCCCAAAAGACATCTTCTCGAATGGAAATCGAAGACATATACAACGTATTATGGTCCTAGATTGGAAAATATTATTAGAATAAGTTATTTCTCTTTTGTAGCATTGTCAATACCACATTCACCCAAGCTCAATATCAAAGATTTAAATTTAGTAAAGAAATCATGTATACTATCAAAACTTTTATGGTCTAAGGTATTCAACTCTACCTCAAGCATATGACCTTGCATCTCATCCTTCTTTCCAAAGCGTCCTTCCAAGGTGGTCCAGATCTCATTTGGAGTCTTGCATGCAGAAAAATGAAACCATAAATCAGTGGATATTAATTCAAGAAGTAGTCATGTCGCCTCATCCTTATGGTTCTCCCATCTGGTCTTCTCAAGTGTTGATGTAGGTTATGTTTCTTTCACCATCATCAAATTGTACAATCCTTTTATTTTGAGTTGGAATATGGCCTCCAAATTCCATTCAAAAATTTGTACAGTGTGATTATTATCACCATAATTGATTGAATAATTTTCATTGTCACCATCCCTGCTATTGATTCTGAAAATACCCTGAAAACCCAGATCATTGATTCTGAGATATGACTGATGATTCTATGGAAGTTACACATATGATAAAAATAGATATATATCCTACACTATGATGTGGTTTTTGGAGATATTTGGTGATCATGATCATCCCTATGTCATACATCTCTGATCAAAATTTCAGCCCGACCCAGATCGTGGATTTCGAGATATGGATATTTTACTTCAAAAACCCAATTTTCTAGAGTGTCTCACCCTAGTAATGGCTAGACTGAGAGAACATCGCACCCTAGTGAAGGATACAGTGCGACTATGTCGCACCCTAGAAATGGATAGGTCATGTCGATTTAGGAAAACTAAATGTCGCACCCTAGTGAATAATACAATGCAACAATGTCGCACCTTGGATGTGTATATGCTACATTGATTCCTGGAAAAAAAAATCATAAGTTTAAGTGTGACTGTCGCACCCTAGAAATGGATAGACTGCGTCGATTCCAATTGTCACACCTTTAGATATGGATAGGATGTGACTCTGGCAGAAACTAGGTTTACTCAATAATTAAATCCTCTTTTTCTCTTCTCTGGCTAGTTTGGGTTGCTCCAAGCGGCTCGACTCTAATACCATGTCATTGTTTCATGGAAACCTGCACAAGAGACCTAGATAAAGAATACACAAACAAATATTATCAAGAAAAGGAAGAGAGATAAAATATGAAGAATGAGAATCAATATATATATATATATATATATTATGATCTATTCAATGAGTGAGTGATTTTCACTCATATAGGCAATGCCATCCTATAATTAAGAAAAGTGAAGAAGCAGTGAGATGAAATGATCTTTTCTTAGGAATGTGTGCATAATAGTGATGGTCTAAAAATAGAAAGTATAAAATAGAAATAACTCTAGTGAGATTCAGTAGGAAATAGTAAAGTATGGAAAATCTCCAGTACACTCCCACTGAACTAGTGAGTCGGAAATAGAAATCTCCAACATAAGGATTGGGAATAAATTTAGAGAACTTTTTCTCACTAATTAGGACATGGGAATTGGTAGGTTACCACAATAGTATAATTTTTGGAGGATGGATACTTATTAATATTCTCTATTTTATTGGAAAAGTGAGACACCAAGAAATTAAGGTGTGGAGCCTGTACAACCATGTTTTCTATTTTTAGAATTTGGTTGCAACAAGATAGGGAGGAACTCAACATTCATGATAGGATAAAGGGGCATATTTGGGGACTTTCTAGGGGTTGGAATTTTTGCAACTTGGAGATTGAGTTTCTCTAGAGCCTAGAGGGCCACTATATTTACTAAATATCTAGGATTGTACTAGAGGATTCACCCTCCATTGGAAAAAATTGTATTTCTCTTAGTTTATGTATATTTATTTAGTCTATCAAGATCTTTTCATTCGAGTGTCTATGAACTCATGAATAACTTTGTTTAGCTATGAATAAATGTTCAAGATTTTTTCTCAATATTTGTTTTGCGATTATATTTGAATATAATGCAAAGAAGTGGCTCAATTCAAATAATTATTATTTTTTATCATGTTCTTAACTATTTTCAAGATTATGAGTGGGTTATTTATCTGTTAATTCTTTGGAAGTGGGTAGAATATATATTACTAACTTATTTAGTATAAAATAGTATTATTTTTTTGAATTCAACGTTATCCAAAATTTATAGTTACTTTTGAACCATGTGATCCATTTGAATATTTCTCGATATGTTTTCTTGCATATAATTGGATTCATTTGAATATTTCCCAATATGTTATGTATCCTATGATTTCTTGTTAAGGACTACCACCCTCATTAGCATTTCTGATATTTCATTGTATTCCTTGAGTGCTAAGGAATGTCATGCCATTCTCAATGGTACTTGAGACATGTGTCATATTTTAACTTCTTTTGCATCTTTTATATAGTCAACTTTATATTTCTACAATATGGGATAATGGTTCCCAATGAAAATTTAATTCTATAAAGGTTTAGTTCAAGCTATTGTGTCTAGTTTGAATTATTCTTGCAATATCATATTATCCTACAACCACTGAAATCTAGCATTAAAGGTTTCAAGGGAGAGCTTATTTTGAATTAATACTAAACAACCATATTTGAGAAGATTTGAGGAATACCCCCTCTAGCCCAAGAGTCAACCTCAAGCCTGAAGAGGGGAGGTTTTCAAATCCTCCATAGGGTTCCTTGGCACTATTTCCTAGCTAGGAATAGCCTAAGAGAAAACATATCACATTCACCCTCCCTCCACCAATATATTTTGAAAATTGATATTAGAATCTCCATCATTATATGGAATATGATTAGTTCACTTTGCCTATCTGGGTCATCAACCCTCCCAGTTCACATGATTTCTTAGATGTTATGACTCAATGGGGTCATATATGGGGTTAAATGTATATGATATGACCCAAAGGGGGGCATAAATGGGGTTAAATGTACATGTAATGTGGAAATGTATATGTAATAGGGTCGACCTAATAGTAAAGGGGCCTCATGTGTAGTGTTTGAATATGTGTATATAGATATCATGTATTCATTATTGAGGACATGTGAACTATGATGTATGAATGTAATTGGATATTTAGAGGAGGTTCTTCTATTATTTAAGGATTTATTGTGTAACTCATCTCTCTTATCTA
The DNA here is from genome assembly GCA_009831015.1 of Picea engelmannii. Lineage (NCBI taxonomy): Eukaryota > Viridiplantae > Streptophyta > Pinopsida > Pinales > Pinaceae > Picea > Picea engelmannii. Next base: position 35,345 of record ML787710.1, on the reverse strand, counting down.
TATTGGAGTTGTACTCTATGCTCACATCAGTGTAGATGGTGTGTACTTATGGTTTATTATGATATCTCATGCATTTGTAACATAACATTTGGTATCAAAGCATCGATCCTATGGTTTTTCTGCTTCAAGAGAGTCATCTTGGAATTTTCGCTATAATGTTTTTTCTGCGAACTTTAAAACTATGAAAGTTTTAGAATACTGCAAATACATATCTAAGTTTACTTATCAAACTCTTAGGTTCTATGTCATTTTAATTTCATAGATACATCCTGTGCAAGTTAGGACTTTTTACTAGCCCTAAAATCCATCTCAAGCGAGCCATTATGAGAATTTCTCTATATATTGTTTTCCGATGTTTCAGACTATGATATATTCGTAATATTGAGCATACATAATGAAGTATGCATGATAAAAATTTCATATTTTTTTTCACTTTAAGTTATGAAATATATGTTGTGGAAGGTAGGGGTATTTGACAAGTCCTATAAATAGCTTCAAACATGTGTTATTGGTATATTAAGTGACATATCTAAACATTGGAAAATACAAATTGTGTGCCACCAATTTTGTTGGAAGGGATACAAAGCATATTTTGTAGGTAAAAATTTCAGAATATGATATTAAATATTGGACATGTTGAATTTCATAAAATTTCACTATCTAGAAAGGTCCAAGAATATACAAGGTTTGAGAAAGTTAACATAACTTTCACTTGTCACATAAAATGGTGGTCAAACCTATGGAATTACAAAGAAGACATAATAGAGTAGCACAGGCCAAAATTTTGTACTTAGAAGGGCCAAAATTTCAGAGATACATCAGAAGGAATGTCACACATCCAAGCATTCTCTAATTTAGGGTTTTAAAAGGTATGTTAGCTCAAAACTATCATAATGTTTGATTGGGATGTCCAATTGAGGAAATTCAAAAGCCATTGGAAATAAAACACATAGGAGATTATATTGGAAAAAGGATAATAATTATATTTGATAATTATTTCTAATATAATTAGTTTGTAAGTTGAGGATTGTGGTTATACCTCACTTTAGAATCAACGAAAAATACCTAGATTTACAAGATATATAGATAAAAATGAAATCAATACTATGGAATGGTTGAGGTTGGTAAAGGAATATGATAGAAATAATTTAACATAAAGAATTTATTTTTTGGTTGAAGCTTGAAAGTGGTGGATGAGTATTGATTAGGATACTAGATGGAACCTCACATGGGGAGAATTTGAAAACTCTTCTCAAATAAATAGATTAGTGATACAAAAATGGAGGCAATGTATATAATTAAAGATGAGTTAAAAGAAACAAAAGAAGATATAATGAGGAGGGGTGATGAGCTATATAAGATACGATACCTTAATGAAGGACTCATTAAAGAGGTTCAAAAATTAAGACAGGGAAAGAGTAGCAAAGGAAAGTGGAAAAAGGATTAGTCGAGGGGAGAATTGAAAAACAAAGATGAAGATATTTTTTCTATATGTAATTGGCATAGTTTAAGAGCTTCCACTCAAATATTATATGGAAGGGACCTTGCATGCAGAGTGAAAGAAGACATCTCTTTGAGAGATCGGTTCCTCCTCTCAACTACCTCATTCGACTACAAAGTGTATGGAATTGTATGCTTTAACTATATATCTACCTTGTTACGGGGATGTTTTACACCCTTTTTTACATGCTCCCCTCCATTATCTTTGTGGATGGATTTGATATTCTTTCCAGATAGTGTCTCTGCATGCACTTTTAAATCCTTGAGATGCTCAAAAAAATTGAACTTTTGCTTGAGAAAATATACCCAAATGTTCCTTGAGTAATCATCAATGAATGTCAGCATGTACCTCACCTTTCTGATGGAAGGATTAGGAAAAGGACCCATGAGGTCATTGTGGACAAGATCTAAGAGAGAGGATTCCCTCCAAGCCTTCCCTTTCCCAAATTTCTCTTGGGGATGTTTTCCAAGAATACATGCTCGACAAACTTCTTTAGAAAAATGTATATCGAGCAAGCCTTTGAACAATCCCTATTTGTTGAGCTATTGAATGTACCTAAAATTTAGATTAACAAATCTCTCATTCCAGAGTCTACTATCGTTATTTTCATACCCTAGTAGTAATGTGAAACCAAATTTAGAAATAAAGATAGAAAGGTGTCCAATTGAGACTGGTGATTTACCTCACCAACATAAATATTGGAGTTTCCATGCATGCCATATATGGTCATAGAATCCGGTGTGAATTCCACCCTTTTTCCCATGACTATGTGTGTTATATGATAAATAGAGAGTAGATTCATAGAGATTTTCATAACATGCAATACATTCTCAAAACTTCCATGTTTGAGATCTACTATCTCTTGCATGTGGCCTCCACTAGAGTGTCATCACCCATGAGAATGGGAGGAATCATTCATGAAATTAAATATGTTAAAACATCTTTTGTTGCTACCATGTGATGGGATTCCCTTGAATCCAGGATCCATGCATAGAGAGAATAATGACTAGATATCAAAGAATGAGAATTACCTCTATTTTTTTGTGCTTTGTTTCCTAGCTTGTTTTTGGCATTCTTAAGAATGTAGTCCCCAAGGTTGTTCTTCTAGAGTGTTTGTGCCATGATATCTATTTTTCTTCTTCATGCATGGTTATTTAGGATGGTAGTAGAAATTGCAGTAACCACACTTCGTGTTATCTTTATTTCCCTTTCCACCTTTGGAGAAGGAGGATTCATAAAAGGGTTTGGAATTGACTTCCTTTCTTTGCTTAAGATGTATATTTTCCTTTCCTTCTTGTTTTGAATTTGGATTGGATTTATTTCTCTCATCTAGAACAAGTGCATGAACTTTGTAGTTCTTGATTTATCCCATTTTGATGAGCTTGTCTTTCTCATGTGTTAGGGACTCAATGAAAATATCTAGTGAGGGAATTTTCTAGGATTCTCCTAATGTAATCCTCACTATATTGAATGTGGAGACAAAGACTGCATACTTAGGACCCAATTTTGAAAAAATGGCAATAATCATCTATTTTTATTGCGTAGATTTGTCAATACCATAGACTTTTAGATGTAGAAGTAGGGACTTTAACTTCATGAAGAAGTCCTAGATATTATCAAAATTGATCAGATATAAGGATTTCAACTCAATACCAAGCATGTGTCCTCTCATCTTGTCCTATTTTCCAAAGAGACCTTCCAAAGTGGTCAAAATATCATTTGGAATAGAAAAAGATTCAACATGAAACAATATCTTGGGATAAATTGGCATGCAAATGAGATCAAAGTCCTCATCCATGTGGTTGAAGTATTTGTATTTGTTTATCATCGATGTGGGTTCGGTATCTGTAGCCATGGTCATTTGATATAAGCCTCTACCTCTAAGTTGAACTAGAATTGTTATCTTCCACTCGAAATAATTGTGTGGCATGAGAAGAACTCATAACATAAATTCCATTCTTTATGATTTCTTGAATCTTTTGTACTTGCAAATGAGTGCTTGTTCATCTTATTCCTAGCAACCTATGGGCTCTGATACCATGTAAATTTTTGGTGAAACCTGCACAAATAATCTAGATAGTAGTAATTCACATAAATCTTGCAAATTAAACAGAGAGAGAGATAAGATAATGATAGAAAGAATGGAGAATTGTATTAACCGAATGTAATAATGGAATAATACACATGATATACTTTACATGGTCTAACTAATGTGTCATAGTAGTGATCTATAGAGAAGTGAAAAACCACTAATAGATTATGTAGTGAACTTCCATCTAGTCCTATTTAACTGGCCATGTAATCATCATTTAAATGGATAATCATGCAAATTGAGTGGAGAGAACCTCATGCATGCACACGTGTAGCACTCTCTAAACTTATGCATGTTATTTGTGCCCTCCTCATGAGGATATCGAGGTGATAATGTAATTGTTGGTGATAAAACCGAAGTTTTCATGTATGACTCAACTCCACTATTCTAAATGAAGTGTCTCTAACTCAAGACTAAAGAGAAGGTGGCACCCTATTTTAGTGGGAAATATTATCAGGGGAGAATATTCTCATATGTGGGTGACACCATGTTGACGCTTGAATCTGCTAGGACTGAAACAAAAACCTCACGAGGATGTAAATACCCCTGAATTTTTATAGAGGCGATACTCCTCTTTACTTTAATATTTTATTGGGAATCTAGATCTTTAGAATATGGGAATTTGCAGAAGTTTGTTGCGGTAATCAAAGAAACATAAAGATTGCAAGAAAAAATAACAAGAAAGAAAAATGTTTTTTTTTTTTTTTTTTTAAATAAAGTTCCTAAGAAATGACCAGGAACCACACTCTTCATACATTTAGAAAAGATAGACAAAATTTCCTCACATCCATCATAGTTAAACTAAATATTTCTAATCACATAAAGTAAAAAAGAAGATGGTTTGCATGCATAAGAGAACTTTAATAGAGTGGACACATGGGAAGCTCAAATAAATATAATTATAGATCAATCTCAAATAATTTATACTCAAAACTCAGAGTTACAAAGCATAGTCAAAATTGATCCCGAAATAGCTCTCTTGAAATTTCTGAAAAAATATAGTCTGCTACAAATCCTTTGAAATTTAAAATGTATTTGTCCCTAGGACTTGGATTGGGGATCCTGTGAACCATAAAGAAAATATAAACAAGAATTAATATTGTAGAAGGAGGATTGTTGGTGATAAAAGAATAAGAAGACCTGGAAAGAAGATAGGGAGAAGTTATGAGTCTTTGAATAGACCTTTGTAGTCAAAGAAGCTAAATAACTAGATGAAAGAACTGATAAAGAAAGAAATATGTGATCAACATAAACTTATTATGATGGTCTCTCATGTCATCACTTTCTTGCTATTGTCCTTTTATTTTCTTCATTAACAGTTACAGGAACCATCTCAACTATTTCTTTCCCCTCGTTGGTCAATTTGTCGATTTCGTTTTTGAACCATTCGTCAATATAGTTTTTCATTGGTGTGGCATTTATATCATGCCATATTTTAATGTTGAATAACTCTCCTTCCAAGTCTCTTAGATCAAGGGAAATACCATGTACTTCTTCCTCAATATTTTTATTCTTCATGGAATAGTAGACTATCCAATTGTCTATATCATCTTCATTATATTTGAGTATACCATAAAACTTTTCAACTGATAACCCTTTAAATATCTCAACTTGTTCTTCAAACTGTTGCTTTGTTAGGAACATTGAGTTGAGAATTAATTTAGGGTATTGTACTTCGTTAGTACCTCCTTCTAGTTCTATCTCGCTGAGCCTCTTGAACAATTATTCCCTTTTCAGTATGGCTTTGCTGCATGCTTGAACTATCTTATTCAAATTTTTAATATTTTCCTTCTAGCAAGCATTTAGTTGCTTTATATGACTTGGGAGGGAATATTCTCCTCTCTTTTTCTTAGTTTAGTCATGTTAGAGACTTTGTTTCCAAAGGGTAATACAACATCAATGTAGAAACTTTCTTCATTCGTCATATTAGATTGCAAATATTCATGGAAGGCATGTGCCCTCGAGCCAAAAGAAACAATGTTTTTTTAAACCTCTCATGCCTATGTTATCAATGCCATTCTCTTCTTAATATTTCTTTCTACATAAATCCTCTATGATGTGAGTCAGCTTAAATATTCTTTCAACTTAACAACGAGTGAGGTAGGTTTGAATATTGACAAAGGACTGGCAATAAGTGGAAGAGGAATTAAGGCGTCTTCCATCTCCCTGATCGTTTCTTTCAACTTAGTGTTTTCAACTTTCATACCACCAATGGAATCATCAAGAGCATCCTAGGTTGATCTATGAATTTTATATATTTGGGACGGTCGCATATCTTTTAGGTCAACCTATGAACGATATTTTCCTTTCTTATTTTTCAGATCACCTTTTTTATAATCAGTTTCTTAGATTCCTTGTCAAAAATACCCCTTTGGAAAGTGAATGACTCTTCTTCACTAAAGGTCTCATTCTCAACAATATCTAATGATGAATTTTTATGGGAAATATTTCCTAGTTGATCAATTGTGGGAAACATTTTCTCAATATCCTCCTCAAGCTCCATGTCTTCAAGAGAGAAGCTATTGATGCAATTTTCTATGATATGGTCTTCTTCCTTTTGCACAACATTCTTCATCTTCTTTCTTAGAGGGAGATTGTGTGAGCTCTAGATTTTTTTGAGGGGGGGGATTCTTCTCTCCTCCGCCACTTGAGCTATTGTTGGTAATTTTCCTAGTTGGGTGGGTCATTGAAGGATTTCTCTAGGATGTGGTAGTTTTAGGAGCAACAACTTGAGACTGGGCGCTCTTTTCACTCGGACCTTTTCTTTTTTTTCTTGTAAAACTCGTTAACACTAAGTATTGTTTCCAAGTCACCAACATTGTGAGCATGAGTGCCTAGGTTGTTATATTCTTCTTCACTCAAAATAGTATGAATGAATGAGTTGTTGAATCCTACTGACAACATATGTTCCACATATATTTTGTTAGGTTCAAACACCTTTATCTTTTCATCATATTCCATATTTACATTGTTGAAGTGATTCGCAAAATCATCAATTTTTTTTATATTCATGAATATCAAGTCTCCAATTTTCCATGGAAAGGGGATGAATTTTGTTTTCCATTTGTCACGGAAAACATGCAGCCAAAAATTGTATTACCTTGCCACTTCCGTAACAAACAATTTATCAGATACATGGTATGGAAGAAAAGAGGAATTTTCCTTGGAACAAAAGATCTAGATGACACTATGATTTTCCATCTATTATATTGTTCCCTTTTTCTCCAAGAATTTATTTTCCTGGTCAGATATCCTGGGGGGATTTTTACCAAACAACAGGCCTTTGAAAACTGAAACGAAATCATTGTAAGATTCGTAAAAATGCAGAGAAGTCTTGTGTATCCACAATTCTTGATACCAAAAGGTAACTAGATCAATTTCACATTTCACCCTCTTACATATACTCAATTTTGGAAATTGACAACAATACACTATTGCAAATACCAAATAGGAATCCATAAATAATTTCTTGTCCCTTTTGTAATGTGATAATTGGGAGGAGATTTCACTGGAAATCAATTTTCCCCAGTTGAAGATAGTTTTCTCTTTAAATGTAAAATGCAAAATATAAAGAATCATGCGAGAAATGGTGGCAGTGATTTCTTGACCTGTCAACCTAGTAAACAACCAAGTGATTTCCCTAAAGGGGTTTTTAAAGGAGTCGACCTGAATCCTGGTTATGTCTTATGGAACAACTACAGGATTCTCCAAGAACTCAGGAAAGAGATCTAGGCTATTGTCATGTTTTTTCAGAAAATCTCTGCAATCCTCTCCTTTGAAGGTAAGTGTTGGCTCTGGGAGCTTCAAATTATTACAAAACACTTGTGGCGAAAGAGAGATGAGGGAATGATCTTGGAGTTGTATAATTCGCTGACTCAGTACATATTTCTCAATGCACCATGCACTAAGTTCTTTGCAGTCAAATACCTTAGGGACACACCCTATGCGAAGAATTCAAGATGTCCATATTAGTCTTTTTGTGTAGGAGGAGATGAATAATAGGAATATTCTCTGGACCACTCAAATTTCTGGTGTTCATGACCAAAAATATTCAAAGTATCACCACAAAATTGTGTCTAGTTGTTGCTGCCATAGGTTGATGATAATGTTCTTTCAACCAGATAATAACTTGAAATGAATCCTTTTGGAGAGATAACAATAATATAACCTTTGGAAAATCATGCTTTAATGTAATTTAATGAAAAATCTTCTTGATCCCTTCACTTACTAATGATTATATTTACAGAGCCTACATGATCATTTATTAACATTAAACCATACTAAATGCATATTGGGAAAATCATGAAGATGGCAGAGATGGACAAGAGAAATTTGAATTTGGGGCCTTTTGTGAACACGTGAACCAGTGGTTGTGAACGATATAAAATAAGATAAGTGTTGCAAAGTGGTCAGTTTGGCTTGGATATGAGAGAAATGAAATACTGAAGGTCTCAGTACTCGCGACAAGTCTGACGGTCATAATTGTTGGCATGTTTTACAGACAATATATGCTTGTTATTGATGGCAAGTACAACAGTGATAATGACTTGAGTACAGGAAGGATGTGCCAGGAAGGCACCAGAATTCTTTTGGGAAGACGATGCAGCACTGGCTTGACAAGGTGAGAGTATGTGAAGGTATGCTTGTTCATTTGATGGTAAACAAGCAGGCAAGGAAGACCAGCAGCGCAATGATGATTGAATAGCAAGATTGAAGTTTTGGTCAAACTTCATTTCGGAGTTTCGGAGTTTTCGACTACCAGGATTTCGGATACCGAGAGTTGGAGATGTCAAGAACTCCCACTATAGGAGTCCTGAAGTCGGGAAATGCAAAAACCCTAAAAACAAGACACATCACTCAGAATGTTGAATACCAAGATTTCAATTACTAGGAGATGGAGTGACAAGGACCCTTCGACATTAGGAATCCTGAAGTGTCGAAATGCGAAACCCTGAATCGCGAAACAGGCGCATCACTCAAAGTTTTGAATACCGGGATTTCATCTACTGGTAGATAGAGATGTCACGGACTCTCGTCATCCGGAGTCCCGAAGTGCCGAAATACAAAATCTCGAAAACCCGAAACAGGCGCATTACTTGAAGTAATGGATACCGGGATTTCAGATACCGGGATATGGAGAATTCAGAGACTCTCAACATCAGGAGTCCCAAAGTGCGAAAAGCGAAATGCCGAAATTCCAGAAGTAGGCACATCATATCGGGATTTCAGTTACCGGGAGATGGAAAAGTCATAGACTCTCATCATAAGGAGTCCCGAAGTGCCGAAATGCGAAATCTAAAAACAGACATGTCAGCAAACCACGTCAGCTAAGGACACGTGGCACATTCAGGAAATGACAAGTGTCAAGTTGATTCAACATTTCAGGCATATGTAAGTCATGAATCAGAGTGACACGTGGCAGCTATTCGACACGTGTCAATCCACGTGTGACGTCTGCAGGTTTGCATCACATCGAAACCTTCTATTTTTGGGTTTTACATAGCAAGGAAAGACTCTACCATCACGATGTCTTGAACTCCGAAATGCTGAAAGGGACCACTGTGAGTCTCGAAAACTCGAAGGGAAAAATGAAAAAATCACAAAATGCGAAACCGTGATCTAATTTCAATCGTTGATCAAAGGGAGATCATGGACCATTGATCCAACTCCCTTTCAAAGTTTTGGATATCGAGAGTAGGAGGATTCAAGAGTGAAGAATCTTCATCTCAGGAGTCCCGAAATCGCGAAACCCGAAGTCGCGAAATGCCAATTAGTCAAAGTGTCGAAATGCAAAATTGACAAATGCAAATTTTTTTTAATAAGGCTATGGTCACAGCCGATGGTCACATCGTCGAAGAGCTGTAGAGAAGAGTATGCAAAGTTAAGCTCCTTTTCGGAGTTTCAGGCACCGCAACATGGAGAGGAAAGAAAATTGATCACACAAATGCCAAATTGTCGAAAAGCCGAAATGTGAAACACAGTTAGGCTCAGCAAGAGGTCACATCCCTTGGTCACATTGGCAGAAGCTGGGGGAAGGAGTTAAGCTCCTTTTTGGAGTTTCGAGGGTCGGGAAATGGAGAGAACGAAAATCCTCCACCATGGTGATCCTGAAATGCAGAAGACCGGAATGCCGAAATGAATGCAAGATCCGATGGAGCCAATCCATTGGTGTAGGTGAATTTGGGCACGATCAGAGCGCTAATACTGCTCCTCGCAGTGTAACTGCTAGAAACCACTGATGGTTTCTACTAGAGGACTCAAAGACACTTCAACGTGATTGACAGAGAAGGTGAAGAGTTTCAAGGGATCTTCCAGTAGAACAAAGATTGTTCATGGAGGCCATTGACAGCTGGTAACTGCAACTGAATATTTGAGCTCGACTGTAACAGAAGATGAAGAATCTCAACTGATGATGAGGCGAAGGAATCTGATTATGACACCCAGTGATGATGGAAAGATGGCATGAACAAACAAAGAATATGAAGAGCTACCATGATGAACAGATAGAGCACTCTACATGCAAAGGATGCAGAACCTTTGCATAGAGAGGATGCACAAGATGCACATGGTATAAGAATGTGGAAGAAAGAAGAGATTGGGGTTGTTGCTGTTGGGTGTAATGCATGTGTGAAGAAGTAAGGGGTGTGCAGGAGCAGATAGGTACAGAAGACAAAAAGTGCATTGAATGGGGATTGCATAGAAAGCACAAGAGGCTGAAGAACAAAAAAGTGAAAAGGATGTGTGCAGGAAGACAATGAAGAAAATAGAGTAGTGAAATCTTGCAGAACAGTGATGAGACTAGTAAGTTGTTGTTGAACACCATATCACTGTAATAAGTTTCAGTAATTCATATTCATAAACCAGGGTGGTAGGGAGGTTCTAGGGAGGACTGGTGTCCTCAGAGGTTCAAGTGGGTGCTTGAACATAGGGAGTTGTAGCTTCCTTCTAGTTGGTGCTAGAGAAACCAGGGAGTTGGTGCTTCCTTCTAGTTGGTGATAGATAAACCAGGGAGTTGGTGCTTCTTTCTAGTGGGTGCTAGAGGAAACAAAGATTTGGTGCTCTTAGCAAGTTGCAGCTTGCAAAATAGGGGTTTTACCCTCACAATGAGTTGGTGCTCATATGTATGATAATGTAAAGAATGTAAATAATACTTATCATATAAAGAAGAAGAGGTTTTTACCCTTTATGGGTTTCCTCGGGAAATATTTGTCTCTGTGTATCTCATATATGTGACTGATGTTGAATGTGCCATTTCTTATTTCTCTGCATTATTGTGATCATCATTGAGTGCCTTATAAAGAATTTAAAAGAAGCACAATTGTTTAAGCACGGTAACAACTGATTCACCCCCCCTCTCAGTTGTTCAACAATTGGTATCAGAGCCGACCCCTTTTATCTAAAGGTAGATCCTAAAGCTTAAACATGTCAAGCCATGAAGGAAACTCAACCAATAAGGCCCCTCTATTCAATGGAACAAACTTTGCCTTCTGGAAAGTTAGAATGAGAACCTACATAATGGATTTAGGAGAATATGTTTGGGATGTGGTAGATATTGGTTATGTGAAGCCAGTTGTACTAGCCAATAAGGATGACAAACTAGAATTTAGCTTCAATGCTAAGGCTATGAATGCTATCTTGAGTGGGCTCGCAGAAGAAGAATTTGTAAAAGTTATGCATCTAGGAATTGCCAAAGAAATGTGGGACAAACTCATTAGAAGTTATGAAGGTAATGAAAAGGTAAAGGATTCAAAGCTTCAAACCTACAGAATAAAGTTTGAACAGTTGAAGATGAAGGAAGATGAAACTGTTGGAAAATACTTTCTGAGAGTAGAAGAAATGGTAAATGCAATGAAGGCACTTGGTGAAACAATTGAGGAACCTTCTTTAGTTTAGAAAATCTTGAGATCTCTCCCAGATAGGTTCAACCCGAAGGTCTCTGCTATAGAATAACTTAATGATCTAAAAACCTTGGAGTTTGATCAACTTCTAGGAACATTGACTGCATATGAAATGAGAATAGTTAAAGATAAACCCACCTCCAGAGAAGCATCATTTAAAGCAGACAAGAGTGAGGATTCTGAGCCCGATGAAATTGAAGAAAAAATTATGAAGAGACTGAAGAAGGGATTAGGAAAATACAAATGTAAAATACCTTTCAAATGTTTCAACTGTGGTAGGATAGGTCATTTTTCAAATAAATGTCCCCACAAAGGAAAGGATCAGAAATGTGATGATGAGGAGAAGTATAAACACACAAATTTATTTAAAGAGAAAAACTTTAAGAAGAAAAGTATGTGCGTAAACAATGATGATGATCCTTCGGATGATGAAGAAAATGACTCCTCTATTGAAGATAAACTAAATGAATTCATACTTATGGCCAAAGAGGATTATGATAATAAAATCACATAGAGTGATGTTAATGAAGAAGAAGTTGTGGTTGACATGGAAGGAGAACTGATCAGTGCACTGGAAGAGATTGACAGACTAAGAATCAAGAACAGAAAGCAAAGACAATTGTTGATACAATTCAAGAAAGATAGTAAAAAACATGATGAAGACCTTGTCCTACTAAAAGTAGAATTAGAAGAGGCAAATAAAATCGAAGACATTCTGAAATCACAGTTATCAGAAAAGAAGGCAAGATGCGAAGCATTAGAAGAAGAAGTAGTGAAAACTAGGAAAGAGATGGAGAAGTTTCAAGCCTTGTATAATCAGAATTTGTCAAGTATCAAAGCCTCAGAAGGATTAGCCACCATCCTGAATCAGCAAAGGAATCCAAATTTGAAAATTGGTTTGGGTTATGAAGAGGGATCAAGTAGTGGCAAGACAAGAAATGAAGAACCCATCAAGTTTGTCAAATGTACAACCAATAACAAAAACGAACCTACAAGAACAAAGGAAGACAATCAGTCGCCCAGGATGAGTAAGGTAAAAGATGCTAGAACTGAATCTGTAGAACAAATAAGTAATGTGCTCACTGGTGAAAGACATCATCAGCCTGGAAGAAATCGATTTGCACAAAGAAGACAACCACTTCCCAGGTACAAAGATTTTTTCCATGGCTATTGTTTCTACTGTTCTAACTTTGGTCACAAAGCTGTAAATTGTTCCTTAAGACTTAAACATGAGCAATTAAGATTTCAAAGGAATAAATACTTCCCACAAGAAATAATGATATAGTCAAGTAATAATCCTTCACAGACTGCAAATTGCCAAATTAAGTCTAGACACATACAATTAAGGAGGCCAAGAAATAATCAACAGTCAATAAGTAGACAACACTGCAACAATAAGTTTGACCTATTGAATGATGATATTGAATGCTACACTTGTCATAACTTTGGACATAAATATATTGACTGTCGGTTAAGGAACTATGAACCAGATTCGAAATCCCTTGCTGAAAATCTCAAGTTTTGGAACAAGAAGGAAAGTGACAAGTGTGGATTAGGATTGTCCGCGCAAAGAAAAATGAGCCCTTGGTATATAGACAATGGATGCTCCAAATACATGACGGGAGAGAAAGGCAAGTTTCTATCTCTAAGTAAAAGCAAATCAGGAAACGTAACCTTTGGAAATGATGCTCTAGGGAAAATAAAGGGCAAAGGGATGGTGAGCTTAAGTAATGGAAAAGGAAAAGCCCAAGATGTTCTACTTGTGGATGGGATGAAACATAATCTGCTCAGTGTAAGTCAAATGTGTGACATAATATGCGATGTGTTGTTCATGTCCAAGGACTGCAAGATAAAGTCTGTAAACTCAGGACAAGTGGTGGCCAAAGGCATAAGGACATAAAATAATGTATATGTGCTAAAAGAAAATAGAGAAGAATGTCATCTAAGAAAACATGATGAAAGTTGGTTATGGCATAGGAGACTTGGACATCTAAACTTTGACCACTTAATCAAACTCAAAAACCTCGACGCAGTAAAAGGTCTTCCGAGAATATCAAAGCCCCAAGATTCAATGTGTAAACCCTGTCAAGTAGGGAAGCAAAACAGGACACAGTTTAAGTCCAAGAGCTTTACTTCAACAGAGAAACCACTCCAACTAGTTCATATGGATTTATGTGGACCAT